>PQWD01013028.1:0-70417 GCA_019425675.1 Leucinodes orbonalis
ATGTTAAAGATTACTGGTCAGCAGTAATCATGTCATACTTTGTTTTTTGCTAATATAATATTACTAATATAATTGCTATATAATAATTATGCTCAAAGCAAAACACTTTAGAAATCGGGTACTTCCACATTCACCCAATTTATTTGGTCACCTAGTACTTTTTTTAAATAATTTTCTATGATTTCCAGAAATAAATATTTTTAACCTATTGAGATAGACCACTTTCTAGGCGACCGAAATTTCTTTATATTTTCCTTACTTTACAAGTTTCCGGTTAAAATGGAATATTTTTTAATCTCTGGTAGCAAATGGAAAAAATATTCACCGGTAGAAAAAATAATGGTTGAATGTGGAAGAACCCAAAATTTCAACTGAATTCCTACTCATTTATTTTTTTTTTTGGTTACAGTTACTCTCGGATATGTTGAGGCTGCACTTAACCGACAGGCACCTGAGGGTTATGCTCTGGTGCATTCTTCTCGTCTTCAACCAGCCTTCGGTGGGATACTTGACCCGTTCAACTGGGCGCGCTCGGACAGAATTGAAGTAAACATACCCTGGCTACCATGTGAGTCACAATGTCAAAAATATTAATTAATATTATAATTATAATTTTTTTTTTTCAGCTCAACAATTTCAATTGGTACAAACATATTTATGTTTGTTTCGATCCAAAGAAATCAAGGAACTGCATGATTTTTTTAAGACGTGAAATTATCTGTTACAGTTGAAAATGAGACCAGATGCTATGATGAACTTGGGTGCCTGAACATCACTCGGAGCTGGTACCATCTGATCCACAGGCCATTCAACGTCTTTCCGCTTCCGAGAGTTGTAATTAACACAAGGTATTTACAAAATTGCTTACCTACATCATTGAAATAAGTCATCATCAGTCATTCTCTTGCCTTATCTCATAACTTGGGGTCAATGATGTAAAAATAGTATTCCAAATGCAGCGATAGCACACATACACATATTTCGAATGAGCGTACGTTTATCTCAACAAGGAGCCTACAACTGTATTCTCTTTGGTGCTTCGTTTTTGAGGCACGGATGGCGTATCTACCTTTATATATACAAAATATCATTGCTGGGGCAGCACAGTAACTCTTCATTCCATACGTCTCTATCAGCTCATCCAACAAACCCCCTTTACACTCTTATCCATCCTTATACAATCTTTATTTTTTGGCCTTCTTCTATTTATGCATCCGTACACGTGCAAATTTAACACTCGCTTCGTTACTATTGCTTGCTATGGACATGTCATATGAGGGCGTTATGACATGTCCATACCAAGCTATATTAACATTCTCAATTCGTTAACATGCAATCGTCTTTTATTGTTTTCCTTATAAAATTTACAGTTTGTTAATTTTGCCCTTCAATTTGAGGGGCATCCTTGGGTCGCATATTGTACCTGTGACTGTATGCAAATAAGCAGTGCATACCCTGTGCGTCCAAACAACCCAGAAATAGCCAACATATTAAATGATTACCACTTATTCGCCCATTTTCCTCTACAGTTTTAAAACCATAGGCATTCTGTTGTCAACAACAGCATTTAAAAATGTAAATTATTCGTTGTTTTTGCGATAAGTGTCACCCTACTCATAATCTCTGTGCACGCTACTGCCTGCGACCTGTCGCTATTTCATACATCCCGCGTTAATCCTGCTCTGTGCTGCACGATCCATTCCTCTCCATCTTGTGTTAATATGAGAGAACCAAGGTATTAAAATTCAAAGCAAGTAGGTAGTGTTTCGCCATCTAGCGCGATGGAAACAGGATCGGAGAGACCGCTGAAGTCACAGAACAGGTATCCTGTTTTACTTCTGCAGATATTTAAGCCAACACACTCCAATTTCACACTTTGAAAATATAAACAGCATGCACCAGGTTACCCCTCCTGTATGTCCGACGCTTAGATAAACAATTAACTAACTATTGTTTATCTTAAGTCCGACTAAGTAAATAAATATATATGTTATAAATAACTTACCATTTAAAATTTGGGAATAATTTTATTGCAGGTTTATATTGTACACAAAAAAGAATCCCACTGATGGGCAACTACTGAACGTAAATGTGAATAAAACAATAGTGAAATCCAATTTTAATCCAAAGCGGCTGACGAAGATGATCATACACGGATTTATTGACACGCCTCTATCGAATTGGGTAAGAGAGGACAACATCTTAACTAACAGTGTTTCTGCATAAAGTAGTTTTAAACTAACAGTTTCGATTTGACTCTAAAATACCCTTATGCAGATAATACTTATAATTGAATGTTTGCATACATTTGTAAACAACAGGTGAGTGAAATGAAAGACGAGCTGGTTCTGGCAGGCGACTTCAACGTGGTAATAGTGGACTGGGCAGGTGGCAGTCTGCCCCTATACACGCAAGCCACCGCCAACACCAGGCTCGTAGGTCTGGAAGTAGCACATTTCATCAACACTTTACAGGTAAATACTTTACTACTAAAACCATGCCAACTGTTGCTAGCCTAAGGCCTCATCTAGTGATCTTCATTAAACCAGTCGGTGATAAATCTTTACCAAGTTAGCCTTATTTCTATTGATAGCTAAACAATTGAGGGACCACGTACGAGTAGCTTGTATACCGAAATCTTATGCTGAGACCAGAGGCTAACACAGAAAAATAAGAGTAGGGTTTGCAGAAAGATTATTATTATTTACAAATTACTTCTTACAAGACAATAGGACTAAAGTGTTTTACAACCGTGTGGGTACAAGTGGTGAAGGCGACGCAGTGATTCAATGGACCACTTTACCTATTTCACTATACTTTACCAGATACCTAACAAAATTATTTTACGTACGATACCATAGACTATTCAGGCATTTGGCTAAGTTGATTAGTTTAAATATCATCGTTGACAAAACAGTTTATCATGAGAGTCTTCTTGTAAGATCTACTTTGTTATGCGCTATGATCAAGAATACCGACGAAGCCTAAAGCAAAATCATCAAAATCATGTAATCCCTTAATTTAACTTTGTTCAAGTAGTGAACAATATGGCACTGTATTAAGAAAAAAAACGCGCACGCTTTTTTATTTATTTATTAGGACAACCAACAAGATAAACACAGACAAGCAACAATAAATTGGAAACAAACTTAAAGCTAAGTGTCACCTTACTTATAGGTTGCCACGGCATGCAATGTGGACTATAGTATTAAAATTAAACAATTTTAAAAATGTATAAATTTAAAAAAATGGATTGAAGTACAATTTGTAAATTCAGCAAATCAATCAAATACACTGAATGAATATATTAATGTATCAAGTTCAAGGCGTCAAGCACTTTTATGGTTAAAGTGGTCGTATTGTTTAGTGTAACCAATAGTAATAGGACAATATAGTAACATTGCAATCCTTCTTATACAACTATCAGCTTTGAAACGGTAGAGAATGGCCAATCCAAGCTTTACCTTTTTTAAGCTTACAAACAAACACAAACCGATTTCGTTACAAAACGTTGGAATATTATACATTCCCCCGTGGACTGTAGTGAGTACCTACAGCGTTCAGCTTAGACCGTTGCGTGACTCAAAAGTCGTAGGTTCGTATCCCGCGAGGAAACTACACTTTGACTACAATGATTCCGTGCTTCGGAGAGCACATTAAGCTGTCGGTCCCGCCAACAATCTTGTAATGGTAGTTGTTAAAACCCACCAATCCGCACTGGGCCAGTGAGTTGGGTAAAGGCCAATTCTCCCCAAAATATATAACTAAACACATACAGCTTATTGTACACTTCGATGCAGCCTTGTCAAACTATGTGATATTCGGCCACTTGTCTTCAGCCATACACAAACTTTTTAAGGGTTTTAGTGGTTCAATCACTATTGTTATTTAAATAAGACATTCAGAACTAATTAAAGTAACGCTTTACAGAAAGAACATGGTCTTAATCCCTTGGATGTGCATATAATTGGCCATTCGCTAGGAGCGCATACAGCTGGGTATGCCGGAGAAAGAATACAAGTAAGTAGCAGCTAGTCGAACAACCTTCATGTTATTTTACTACTGTTCTTTAATCAAAGTTGACGTTTCATATTGTCTTTGATTTAGCATTTGATTTCATAGGGCTTAGGAAGAATTACAGGCCTTGACCCGGCCGAGCCGTACTTCCAAGGCATGCCGACTCATGTGAGGTTAGACCCCTCCGATGCTCAGTTCGTAGATGTCATACATACAGACGGAAAGAGCATTTTTCTTTTAGGTAATCCTTTGAACGCAATCATTTATTACGTTACACGAATGCTTTTTATAATCCATACTGCACCTTCATTGTAACGAGCATGCGTAATAACGTATTACCGACGCGCATGTATACGTGTATTATAATTGGCTATATCGCTATTTGTAGATAATTTACTAACACATACTTTATTTATGTATTTATGTAAATATCAAGCTTTTCGCTATGAGGTTCATCATTCATTATGTATAGTGTAAATCATATATTTATTTGCCTATTTCACTAATTACCGACATGTGTATTCCGCGCGTGCGACAGATTTTGTGTTTATGGCAGGATATGGAATGTCGCAACCCGTTGGACATTTGGACTTTTACCCAAACAATGGGAAGGAGCAGCCAGGTTGTGACCTGACGGAGGACCACTTGTACCACTTACTCTAGTAAAGCAAGGCCTCGAAGAAGCCTCTCGGGTACTTGTAGCCTGTAACCATGTGAGAGCAATAAAACTTTTTACAGAGTCTATCAATGGGAAATGTCCTTACATAGGTAAGATATTACTGCTTAAATGTAATATTCTGATATATTATGTAACATATTACAGGCGTAAACGGCTGTCACCACTGTTACACATTATATTGTACCTACTCGTATACAGCGGTGTAGCGTCATTATTTATCTATTCATATTGGTTCAACTGCAACAAACCAGCGTGCAGCGCCCTAACACCAATTGTCTTTGTTTTTTATGATTGATAACCTTGTTTTGACTGATTGAACTCTTAGTAACAGTTAATATTTTATAGTGCTTTTTTAAGGACAAATTTGTACGGAATGCTCCAAATAAATAGATTTCTTTCGTTTTATTTTTGTTGTGTAGATATCTACTGACATTCCGATGTTTTCAGGACACCAATGTCCATCATATCAACACTTCTTAAATGGAAAATGTTTCCACTGCGGCCATGGTTGTGCCATTATGGGGTATGAAGCGACAATACTTTATATTTTCATAAAGTGAACTTACTCCAAAAACGGATTTAAGCAGTTTATATCAATGTTTTTGTATGTTCAGGTTCCATGCCGACAGTTCTCCTGGCTTGATCACCAACAAGAACAATCAGACTGAGAACGAGGTATACCCGTCAGAAGAGCACGATACCATCGGAGCTAAATATTATTTAAGCACTGGAAAAGACCTTCCCTATTGCCGTATGTACGCTGATTATTTTTAATTTGCTCATTTATTTTTACTCCTTTTTTAAAAACAGCGTTAAGCTTTCAAAACACGTATATACCTAATTAATATAATACGTTTGTAAGCCTTCATATTAATGTTGTTTTCATTTTTCATTGACTCAATTTCACTTGTGGCAACTTTCGTTGATTTAAGGTACTAAATAGGGAACATCTTCTTTAAACCACTTTTATCGACAGTTATTTCTAATATCTATCTCATATCATTACATTTGTCTCATTTTTCGTGTAGCAACCTAAAATATTGTGTGCATACATATATAATTTGCATCTAGGATTGAGAGAAGAATAGGCTTTCTAAATCATATATTATATTATTCTTCCCAGAACGGCATTACAAAGTTTCCATCCAGCTGGCTAATCCAAAAGGCGCGGAATCTTGGGTTCAGGTATATTTTTATACCTATTGATCTTATTTATTTTTACTGTGTACACAAAAGATAATATTTTTTATTTTGCTACAGGGATTTTTGAAGGTGACGCTGCTATCAGATCGCGGAGTTATACGAGGAATGGATTTAACGCCAAATAATTATGTGAAGTAAGCTTATAATTTTATGTGAAGAGTAAGTATCTATATATTAGTACTATATCTAGGAGCTTTTTCTTTCAGACTAGAACACGGCACAACGTACACAATAGTAGTGACACATCCAATGGATTTGGGCGGAAAAGTTAGAAAGGTATAAAAGCAATCCTACATTTTTATAGTTATAAAAATATATATTTACGAGCATGTTGATTCGTTTTTATTCAAATCAAAGCACCATTTTTATTTTATTTACATATTTAACTGTACCATCATACAGCCTTAATTATAGTACAGCCATTATACATATGAATAAAAAAATATATTTTAAGTAATAATAACTATTTATTTTGTCCTAAATTGTGATATGCTTTTATGTTTCTTTTAATTTCAGTCAATAAATATCGATTCAAATTTGAATGTAAAATATCAATGCAAAATTAAATTGATGTGGTTTTTCAGGTGGAATTATCGTGGGAGTACGATATGAATGTACTGGAGCCGCGATCACTTTGTATTCTTTGGTGTAACGATAGACTTTACGTCAAATCCGTAATAGTTGATCAAATGGAGTTACCAAGTAGAGGGTTCGTATTTATTTCAGACCTATTCCATACATTAAATTACTTCACACATTTTTTATGTTATAAAGTGATCAGGAATTGAATAGAATATTTTATTTGTGAAACGTAGCTTGTAACGCTCTCAACGCGCAATGGAGCGAGCTATGCTTGGAGCCTCTCTTAGGGATAAGATCAGAATGATGACATAGCCACCGGATCAGCAAGTTGAAGTGGTAGTGGGCTGGTCACGTATGTCGCAGATCCGATGGCCGTTGGAGTAGACGAGTTCTGGAGTGGAGACCGCGTCTTAGCAAGCGTAGCGTAGGACGCCCTCCTGCCCGATGAACCGACGACTTGCGGAAGGTCGCTGGTCGGGATACCTGGCGCAAAATGGGTGAGACCTATGTCTAGCAGTGGACTGCGATAGGTTGAAGAGAAAGAGATTGTAACATGGTAGATGACAAAACTGTATTATTAGTCCCACTACATTTCCACCTTTGTCAAGGTATACAAACTTAAATAGAATGAATTAAAACAATAAAATGTCCAAAAATAATTACAATTTGAAAATAGTAGGAACAATAAAGTTAAATTAAGTCGTAACAATTAAGACATTACAAATATGTCTTAACTTCTTGACTTTTAAATCGATTCCTGCATCCACGACAGTATTACATAAGTCTACAGAGTTGCGCCCGATATAGTTATAGTGATGTTAACTATGCGGAAGCCACGCGCTGGAGTGGCAATATTGCTCGTTGTGAGCAATTCACTGTGTTTCAAAGTCATCATCAGCCAACGGTTTGGTTAGTTAATAATATTCAAGTTTATCAAACTGAAATGATGGTGTAACCCAGTTATCTACGAACTGGGCTCCGACAACTATCTGTAACACGTGAAATGTGGTGTTCAAAACCCTCGATATCCAGAGGCGTCATCCTGTAATTAACAGTAAAGTTGAAAATTTATCAAATAACAAAAACATCTAAAATTGTGTCACATATTTCCTGCGGATTGGTTAAATTAAAGGTTATTTGCAAGCTTCTGAGACTTAAATAAATGTTATTGCACGCTTCTGAAACTTAGGTTAGTTATGTACCAGCAAAAAACGTCTCTCTTGCATGCCATTAATAAGCAAGTTAAAAAAAAACTAACACACTCGATGATGATTGTTTATAGGACAAAGATATATATTCGATATATAAGAGAAGAGAACCAATTTGATAAGGCCATGTGCAACGTACTTAAGATACTTACCGTTACGCTTTGTTCTGATGACGATGGAAGAAATCACTACACCTCGAATATATTTCTTTTTTTTCAGCAAGAGAAACGTGGACTTCACTAGCAAACTATGCACTCCAAAACGAGAGTTTGCTGAGATCCCAAACCGTGGCTCCGCCAGTTTTTACGACAACTGCGGCAGGTAGCTGTGCCATACTACCAATATTGGACTTAATACTAAGTTGGGTCTAAAATAGACCCACACAAGCTTTAAAAAGCTAGGCTATGGACACAGAGTGACGGGAGCCTGGCCAGATGTGTTGTTAGTGATTGTGACTATTCTCGGTGATGTTATTACATGGTGATGAAAGCAATCTTTCAATAAATTATAAATATTGTTGACTAACTCTACAGTGAGACTTACAAGTTCGCTAGTTACATTATGATGTACTGATTTAATACTCATAAAGTAGGTACCTTTAATTATTTATCGACTTTGTAAATATGTGTTTATTTCGTCTCCATATTTTTTTATTGTAAATATGTCGTTATAAACTGCGATTAAAAGATTTAAAGAATATGGAGTGCTTTATTTGATTTACCTTATCCCTACCCAACGAGTGTTGCCAATCATAGTAAGTTTACGTGCATTTTAAATATTATAATACAATTAAAAACACCCACTACTGACCAAATGGTATTAATTTTCAGCAACACTGCATTTGTCATGGTCAGGCGCATCACTGACCATCCCGTATACTTATGACATAAAAAAAAATCTTTTTCACACGACCGAAAAATTACAATACCTAATACAACATCTTAAAACAACTTAGGAACCATAGGCTGAGAGCCATCTGTGCTCGTTTTGTATAAAAAGATGTTAAATACAAATCTAGGTGACTCTTTTTGCTTACTATTGTAAGAAGTTGTAAGTAACACAATCGGCTTTTTTTCGGATTAGTGATTAAGCGGGGATTATCTTTATAACTATAAAACCGAACAAAACTGCATTTTTTTTAAATGTTCAATTAAGTGCGATCGATTCGATTGTGCGAAGCGGACGTGTCAACTAATAAGCATTGAAAGTGATTATTATATATTAAAAATGGGGTAGATCTATGTCCAGCAGTGGACTGCGATAGGTTGAATAGGAATAGGAAAATATATTAAAAAATGCATTAACGCTGTAAAAACAGAATTATTTGCATTTGCATATCGTTATGGCAGAATTAAATAACTGTCAGAACTTCCGAAATAATTGCGTTACTGTTTATTATTTTTCATTGAATTTATCGCATCAAAAACATTTCATGTACAATTTTGCCAAGACGAACTCTACCGACCCTAACTTCAACAAATTCTACTTTTAGGCTTGTGTCTACATGAAAACTGATATTTTTCATAGGCCAAACCTTATGTGGTCGTCTTGGAAACATATTACTTGAAATGATTTTGGTGCGATTTTAGTTCGTTTTGTAAGTTGCTTGGTGCATCTAGTTTTTTTTTAATAAGTACTTAATAAATGTATTTTTAGTTACTGTCTAAACTTTCATGTCCTTATTGATGCAAAAGGGAGTCTTCAATAAAAATACCAAGGGCAAGCGTGTCACCCATAGGGACGGAAAGAAAAGCTAAGGGCTGCCCACTAGTAAAAAATTTTACCCATTCGATTCGATTCGAAATTGTGTCAGGTTTTTTATTAGTTGTTTTGTTGATCATTGTTTATTTCCTCAAATTGGAAATGAAAGAAACGCGTGTAACATGAGTTAAAAAAAATTGTTCCAGACTAACTTTCTTCCTTTGTTGAACAATATATTATAGTACTCGTAATACAGCTTCTGGCTTGTTTCAGTTACATAATAATAATTTTGAAAATAAAATTAATATAAAATTATAGATAAGTGCACAGCCTAACAACATAAGAAAGGAATATTGATACGATACGGGTCTCCGTGGCAGGCTCCTTCCCGTGCAGTTGTGTCCAGATTGCCTCCTGTTAGGCAATTCATCACCTCGTTCAACTGCCATGCTCCTTTAGCCTAATTCACTCTCTCTAATTTTTATGAAGAAAAACGTAAAACAGAAAGTAGTGACACAGCGGCTACACGTCCTCCCACTCAATGTGCACCTCACAAACATCCTGCACTCAAATCTCGTCCCAGTCCACCACCATCTCGAGACTGAAAAACCGCAGCTGCTGTTCCTCACTGAGACGCAGATCGGATGTCCAGCTGACGTAGCATACCTCACCTACCCCGGATTTACGTTAGAGCACAGGTTTTCCCCTCGTGCTGGTGTCTGTGTGTATGCTCGTGATGACATTTGTATCAGGCGTCTCAAGAACCTTGAGGACTCCAGTTTTTCTGTTCTTTGGCTTCAGGTGGATACTGGCCTAGAACAAATGTTATATGCCTGTGTCTACCGCTCGCACAGTGGAAACCAGGAGACAACTCAATTGTGTGACTATCTCTGTCAGGCAGCGGATGAGGCTCGGGAACGGTACCCTTCAGCTCAGTTAGTCATCCTGGGGGACTTCAATGCACACCATCAGGAGTGGCTGTACCCATACCAGGTGACCGACCATGCGGGAAGAAACGCGCAACTGCTCTAACGCTAGATCTTACCCAGCTGGTAGATTGTGCGACAAGGGTGCCTGATGTCGATACTCACACCGCCAATTGCCTGGACCTTCTGCTGACTACTGAACCAGACAGATATTCTGTGTCGGTTACCGCTCCCCTTGGTTCCTCCGACCACTGTCTGGTGAAGTCTGTATCCGTATATTCCCCAACTGAGAGAAATCCTAGTGGTCCTCAGAGGTTGTGGCGATACAAGTCAGCAGATTGGGATGAGATGCGTCACTTTTTTGCATCATATCCTTGGCGTGAGGTCTGCTTTTCTTCTAGTGACCCGTCGAGTTGTGCAGAGCCATTTCCGCGGTTATTCGCCAGGGTATGGAATTTTATATACCATATCTGACGTGGCGATGAATGGCAAAGCTCGCCGTGGTTCGGGGCTGACTGTTATCGTGCTGAGGCACTTAAACAGTCAGCATACTCGGCTTGGGCTGAAGCTCGAGCACGTAAATCTCCGGATACACCGGAAAAGAAAAAGCCTTTAACTAGCCGCTAAAATTGCAAAAGACGTACGCAGGGCTCGATTTGACCACATTAGCCAGGTTGGTGCCAAACTAGCCTCCTACCCCAGGGAGTAAGGCGTTTTGGTCTTTGGCAAAAGTGGTTGAATCAATTTCACACGGCCATCCCTGCCACCTCTTTGAAACCGGATGGTACACTCGCTCACACCGCTGAAGAGAAAGCAAATTTATTTGCTTCGCTTTTGCGGAGAACTCGCGTCTATACTGCAGGGAAAACTCCATCTATCTCGCCCCGTGCTGACTGCTCTATGGCAGAAGTACGTATTCACCAAAGAGAGATCTTTAAAATCCTGCGGTCTTTGACGTGAGTAAGGCTAGTGGGCCTGATGGTATACCAGCAATAGTCCTGCGTACCTGTGCGCCCGAGTTGTCCCGCCGCTAACCCGCCTGTACCGCCTTTCACTGCAGACTGGAATTGTGCCTAAGTCGTGGAAGCTTGCTAACGTGCAGCCTGTACCTAAAAAAGGTAGTCGAGCCGACCCTGTCAATTATCGACCCATTTCAGTCACCTCCATACTCTGTAAGACTATGGAGCGTGCACTTAACAATAAACTCCTGCTTACCTGGAAGGTAACGATCTCCTCAGTGACCGTCAATACGGATTTCGCCGAGGCCGGTCAACTGGGGACCTTCTTGTGTATGCCACACACTTATGGAGTGAGGCCATCGAGAGACACGGTGAAGCTCTTGCCGTGTCACTCGATATCTCTAAGGCTTTTGACAGAGTTTGGCACGCTAGCCTTATAAGCAAGCTTCCTTCGTTTGGTATTCCTGATGGCCTTTGCACCTGGATATCGATTTCCTGAGTGACCGGTCAATACGAGTAGTCATTGATGGCTACTATTCTGACCTCCAGCCTATTGACGCCGTTCCTCAGGGATCGGTCCTGTCCGCAACTCTATTTTTGCTGCACATAAATGATTTGCTTATGCCCGGTATCATTGGGTATGCAGACGACAGCACAGTTACGGATAGATATTTATCGGATGCAAGGGCCAGTAAGGAAGAAACCCAGTCTTGTCGAGAGGCCATGGTAAGCCGTGTGGATGCGTCCCTTCAAGCAGTCTCCTCTTGGCGTGATGCTAATCTGGTGACGTTCAACGCTACCAAAACACAGGCGTGTCTGTTCTCCACCAAGCGGAGCAAATTCGAGCTTGCTCCGACTTTCCGGAATGTACCTGTCAGTGACTGATAGCCTAGAGCTTCTTGGTGTTCATCTCACTGCCAATCTCAACTTCGGCCAATATATCGAGTCCAAAGCAAAGACTGCAGCAAAAAAGCTTGGGATCCTTTCCAAGGTTAGGCTGTATTTCACCCCAGGACAGCTTCTAGCATTATATCAAGCCCAAGTCCGGTCTTGTATGGAATACTGCTGCCACCTATGGGATGGATCAGCCAAATACCAACTGGCTGTTTGGACTCGATTGAGCGGCGTGCTGAGCGGCTCATTGGCGACCCTACTCTGACTGACGCTAAGCTGCAAAGCCTCGAGCATCGTCGTAGGTTTTTTACAGGCTACATTTCGGTGAGTGTGCGATGGAATTACACGCGTTAATTCCACCAGCCCCTTTTCACCATCGGGATACAAGACGAAGGCGAGCGTTCCATCCTTACGTGGTAGACATTCCACACATCCGCACAGCCCGCTTTGGTGCCTCGTTCCTAATGCGCACCGCAAAGGAATGGAATTCTTTGCCTCCTTATGTGTTCCCCGATCATTACAACCTAGCAGTCTTCAAGCCAAGAGTGAATAGGCTGTTTCTAGGCTGGCATGATCCATCTTCGGCCGCATCATCACTTACCATCAGCTGAGATGGCGGTCAAATGTCTGCCTATAAAGGATAAAAAAAAATCATCCATAGACCCTTAAATAAAACCAATTTATTAAGCATATACGAGTAGCCCGCCGGATCAGCGAGTTGAAGTGGCAGTGGGCTGGTCACCTATGTCGCAGAATGTATGGCCGTTGGAGCAGACGAGTTCTGGAGTGGAGACCGCGTCTCGGCAAGCGTAGCGTAGGATGCCCACCGGCCCGATGGACCGACGACTTGCGAAAGGTCGCTGGAGGAGGCTGGATGAGAAAAGCGGAGGACCGGGATATCTGGCGCAAAATGGGGAGACCTATGTCCAGCAGTGAACTGTGATAGGTTGAATAGGGAAGCATATACGAGTATTGTTTCTTCTGTTCAAAAGTTTTTTCGGCGTGATATCAATATACAGTTCCAAATAATAGGCTTCATTGGCTTTAATCAAATGAAAGCGATAATTGCCAGCAAAAGGGTCATCTATAAAGAAAAAGAATTTATCTTGGAGTCCAGTGAGTTCGTTTAGTGAGTTCAATCCATTTTTTATGTAAAAAATTCATTATCTGAAAAACAATAAAACAAAATTGAAATATTTACGTATATTTTACAAAAACGAATAAAATACATTAACAAAAAAGGCGGTTAAATACAAAAAGTTGTAAGGAAAAATGCCTGAACAGATTCACAGGCCATATTTTGTTGTTATTGCTAGCTATCGACTAAAAGAAGGTTATAATACTAGAGATATATTAAAAAAAAAACAGGTTAACGTTATATTTTTACTATAAATCTAGTTATGGGAGAAAACGCTTAATAAAGTTGGCACAATTGACGTTTAGGTTATATTTTATTTATTCATAATTAATACCGTGTTTATATATCCTATATCCTGTGTGTATTTGGTATAAAAAAATATGAAAAGCACTNCATAAGTAAGTCTCTTCTTTTTAACTAGCACATTTGGTTCTAAATGTCGGCTACAAATCCTCGATGATTTTTTCGCACAGTTCCTTCTTTCCATTTTCTATCTAATACAATGCCATTTTATCAAATACAATGCCATTTTCTGTAATACTTAAAAAAATCGAATTTTAATAAAAGCATCGAGTACATTAAAAATGTTGCTCCCATAATATAGGGAGAATAAAAAAGTTTTAAGACTGGCAACCCCAAACATTCAATTATTAGGTTATGATTATGATTAAATGATTATATATATTGAAGGTACACTTTATGATCATATCTAAATGATAACAAGGACAAGTTTAGTATTTTATTTTCACTCTTGCCCCCCTTTTCACCCCAAAACATAACACTGCACTATGTTTACGGCCAGTAACAATGCACTAGTATATCGCACCTGGTTAACATTTAATATTCATTATATATTATCTTCGAATTGTCCACTTATTATTCAAATAAAGCTAATTGAACGCTGACAAATAAACAAACATCTCTAAACTGTCAGAATTGTTTAGCACAGTACTGTGCTGTTCAAGTGTTTGAAAAAGGCGACACGCGATGAGGGACAAAAGATCTTATCCATAGATATATAGACTAAAGGGAGATAAGGCAGCACGGTCCTAAAATTATGGGTTCGGGTGTCCGCTCAAAAATATCCCTACTACAAATAATGTTTTGAAACGTAATAGAAACAATAGCTAACGCACACTAAGATTGCGGAAATGCAGAATACTCATTGGTCATAACGTTACTTAAAAAGCGCAACAATACAGTGTCAATATTGAGTGAGAGGTGTATCGATAATTTAATATCGATGTTGGTGTAAGTAATAATTAGGTACGTTTGGTTTCTTATAATTTTGTACATTCGGCATATCTAATGCAGCTTACTAATTAGAAACTCCAAAAAACAAAACACATTGTTTGAGCTAGTATGTATAAATAAATATTAATTACTGTCCTGTAAAATGTAAATATTTAGTCAGCACTTGACGTTTTGACAATTTTGGCGCTGCATGTTTTGTGAGATAATGAAGCCTTACCTACTCTTAAATACTTTTAAATTTTTGTCTCACATACTGATATGCCTTGGGAGAGTAAAAATGTAAAGTACATGCAAAACGCTGGAGAATAACGAGCCCTAGAGATTGCATTGTTTGCTTCATAACGACGAATCAGATCTTCCACTCCAAGATTCTCCAAATGTGTTACATGATCAGAGTTCACCAAATTCTTTTCTTGCAACTCTCGCAATATGTCGTTTAATTTTACAATCTTTTTCGGTAACGAATTGTTTTTTTCTGTAACCTTTGAATGTGCTTCTTTTGTTGTTTCATTTTACTTCTACACTTTTCAATATGAAGCCGTAGTTTTTGCTTTCGTGGCGTGTCTCCAATTCCAATATTAAAATGTGCTTCTTTTTGATCCTTTAAATAAAAAGAATATACAAACATTTATAATAACATTAACTATAAACAATGTAGACCGAAAAAAAATTGCGTCTTGCTGCCGAACATGTAATTTACTTTTTGTTGAAAAAGATGAGCCTTTTTTGCTATTTTAGTCTTTATATATAGAAAGAAACGCCGGCTAGTTTAACAATATAACCTAACAGATAAGAATCAATCACTTAATTATTCCACCATATTATTGCAAACGCCAGGTGTGCAATGCATTGTTTAATATTATTTGTGTTAAAACGTCTTACGAGGATTAAACATATTAAATAAAACATTGAGTTAGTACCTCATTTGTTTTGTCATTCTTTATTTCTTCTTCATCAACAGCCGGTTCTTTAGATGTACTAGTAACAGTTATATTTTCTTGAGCAATCTGCAATTAAACCATGAAGGTATACTGTTAAAGCCGCTTTGACACCATTTTCTATTTAAAAAAGTAATAAATGTTTTTACTTACAGGCACAAACATCTGACGTAGTTTCAATGTAGGTACAGCCCAGTCAAAAAGACTACGAAATTTCTTTAGTGGTTGGTAAAATTGTTCTTCAAAATGCATTGAACATATTGCACTTCTATTTGATGGCCAGTATTCTGATTTTCTCGCAGTAGCTTCTATCCACAGCTCTTTTCTTTCTTTATCACGTGGGAAACTATAGGCAAAATGTTAAAAAAGAAATTATTAAAATTACGTTAAAAAAACATCGATATAAAGTTACTAACTAAGGATTACATCACTAGCTCGAGCCGTTCCACTAGGAGCCGCAACGTCAAGGCGCACGACCGAGCGAACGTCAAATAGTCGAGTACTTTGCCGTTTTTGTGCCTTATTTTCGACTACGTTCAAGAATGAAACAAACAATGTACGTCGTACTTAATTTAATGTCTATTTGTTGCAAAGTATAGATGATTTTCAGAATTTTAAAGATTTTTTATTACATACTGAAAATAGGTGTACTTACAGATGATAGTGATTCCGTGGTCTTGTACGTTTGTAGCACTTCGATTTTTGCAAAATAACTACTGCACAACTTGGCATTTTGCATATAATCACGAGAACATCACCAAACGAAAGACTATGAACGAGTAATGACTAAAACGGGCAGTGTCATCGTTTTGAGCATATTGCGTGGACACGCGCCACGCCCCCTCACGATATCTCCCTTTAGTCTATCTATGTAAATATCTATGATCTTATCATTCCGTCCCGCTTTTTCACACGTCATCCTTATAAGTTGTTCTTTGTCTTGTGTGAATGCGACAGATGCTATTACGTTTCTGTCTACGGAAGTGATGTTTACTGTGTTGTCAGTTTTTGATAAAATAAAAATATTGCTGTAACAAAGTGAATGATTGAAACACTTGTTTATTTAAGTGTTTGTGTGCCGAACTGCTGATATCACGTAAAGAGTCCAAATTTTAATTATGCTTTGTACATACCAACGAGTTTCCAACGACTACGTTCCTTTAATTTAGTATCTACCTATACTAAATACCGAGTGCTTAAACATAAAGTAGAACATTGCAAAGAAACTAGCAATGCTGTCCCATTGTCAATCCATGGAACTGCATCTTATTGAACGATATCTAACTGCATCACTAATTTATTAAACATGGCAACATTATTTTAGACATGTGCAAAATCGTTACTTCTCAGTCACCGTGACAGTCGTGACAGTGACTCAAAAGTAACGTCAAAAAATAATCGTTACTTTGTCACGCCAGTCACAGCGGTCACTCTCGGCACAATAAGTTTCCTAGGTTACAAATTCCGTTCCTTTCAGTATGAAAGTTATTGTCACCGTTGTCACTCTGATCACGATACACGATTCAAAAGGTCATTTGCAATTGTTTGCTTTTTGGTACTATGCAAGAAACAGAGCATAAGTTAATTCGTTCATACTTTTACAGGCTTATGTCTGCCGCATTTAATTTTAAAATTATTTAAATATTAAATAGATGTCAATTGATGCAAGTTTTTTTACTATCGTAAGCTGTTTTCTCATACCATTTAGTGGACAGAGAAAGCTGGTTTTATTTTATAAAAATAGATAATGTGGCATGTTTATTATTTTGAATCATCTATTTACAATGATTTAAAAGTAACATTATAATTACATTTTTTAAATAAACTACTTGCATGATTAGTGGTAACACTTGGGTACGATTGTAATTTCAATAGTTTAAAAAATGTATTTAAAATAATTTATCTTATACATGAATATATCATGACGCATTAAATATATAATCCGCCGTTTTAAATTGAACTTAGCTCTGTGGAATGTAATAATGCTGTCTTTTTCTATCGCATTATCTACTGTTGTCGTGTGAGTGCAGCCGACAAAGATGGCCGACCGAGCCAGGCATTATGACTCACGCAACGACTGTAGTGACAACTGCGATCAACGCTCCGCGCGAGCCGGCTAGACGACGTCACAACGTGACTACTGTGATCGGCGCTCCGCGCGGGCTAGGCGTGACTCGGCTAGACGACATCACAACGTGACTGACGTGACTACTGTAATCAGCGCTCCGCACGGAACGACCAACGTTATTTAGGAACGTTGTTCCTCGGTGACAGATCACGGTGATCACTTTTGTTAGCGGATCACAGTGATTTTTTCACTGTGACGTTATTTATCATCCATCTCTACATTATTTTAAAATTGACATTAGCTGCTGTCATAAATATCGTAGAAAAATAGAGAAACCAATAAAAAATACAAAGATAATGAAATGACACTTCTTTTCTGTCTGCCGTGGCAAACAAAATCGGAAATGTGTATTACATAAAATAAATACCAAATTAAGAAGAGTTAACTAAATCTTGAAAAATGTCGTCCAGAACGTCTAAATTAGTTCTAGGTTTATCAATAGTGGGTAGCGTTGCTATTGTATCATACGTACATATAAAACAACAAGCTGACAGGTATTGTAAAAGTTCAATAATTTATAAAAAAGTCGTTAAATAAAAATAACTAAGTTTTATTCAGACTAAATATAAACTGCGGCAGATTATATACTGGTGATCTGGGTGGTATCCCAAACTATATTTCTTCCATATGATAGGCTTTTGATACATTACTTCAGTGTTCTAGGCTTAAGCCAAAGTGAGACAAGCAGTGTTATTACTTCCTGTAGCTTACCAACCTTTTGTCAGTACATACATGCNGATTTGAAATAAATGTTGATTTCATTATATATTAACTTTCGACGATTTTTTTTATATAAAAATTGCAATACGTAGTCATAGTCTGAAGACGGTAGTCATTCTTTAATAAGAGTTATATAAATAAGTGGGTGCCATTTTAAAGGTTTAATAATTGTCCTTAATTCTTGATATCAACTTGACGTAGACGTTTGTTTTAGCTATGCGTATTAACATTAAATTTTACAAACGCGTGCATATACAATTTAAGGCACCCAGTCGAAAAGAGAAAAACAAAATTTAAATATGAAGATAATTAAACGATTTAGAAATGTTTTAAGTTATATGTTTTGTCTCTCATTATTATGCACACGGCACTTTTTCTGGGTGGGCGTTACCCATCATTAAAGTATGGTAAAACGGAAGTACATTTTGTCGAAAATTAAAACGGTTGTTTATAGGCATTAGCTGTCTTCAATAAAATATTAACACTTTCCATAAAGTGTCTTTGTTGTCTTTGCATAACATATAATTGTGTTGTGTGTTTAGCATGGAGGGTCTGACGGACGACACGAAGGTAGAGGGCGGTGTGGGCGTGGGCGGGAGCGTGGAGGGGCGGCACGACAGCGGCGTGGCGTGGCGGCTGCGCGGCGGCCAGCTGCAGACGGTGGCGGGCGCCGCGCTGTCGCCGCCCGGCGCGCGCGCGCTGCTGCGCTCCGCCCTGCCGCACGCACTCGTCGCCGCCCTCGCAGGTGACGCACACGCCACACGCCACACGCCACACACGCACACGGGGGGCACACACACACGGCGCCAGCTGCAGACCGGTGGCGGCGCCGCGCTGTCGCCGCCCTCGCAGGTGACGCACACGCCACACGCCACACACGCACACGGGGGGCACACACACACGGCGCCAGCTGCAGACGGTGGCGGGCGCCGCGCTGTCGCCGCCCGGCGCGCGCGCGCTGCTGCGCTCCGCCCTGCCGCACGCACTCGTCGCCGCCCTCGCAGGTGACGCACACGCCACACGCCAACACACGCACACGCACACGGGGGCACACACACACGGCGCCAGCTGCAGACGGTGGCGGGCGCCGCGCTGTCGCCGCCCGGCGCGCGCGCGCTGCTGCGCTCCGCCCTGCCGCACGCACTCGTCGCCGCCCTCGCAGGTGACGCACACGCCACACGCCACACGCCACACACGCACACGGGGGGCACACACACACGGCGCCAGCTGCAGACGGTGGCGGGCGCCGCGCTGCTCGGCCCGCCGGCGCGCGCGCGCTGCTGCGCCTCGCCCTGCCGCACGCACTCGTCGCCGCCCTCGCAGGTGACGCACACGCCACACGCCACACACGCACACGGGGGGCACACACACACGGCGCCAGCTGCAGACGGTGGCGGGCGCCGCGCTGTCTACTTCTCACAATGAGTGACACTCACGCAAATACTATGACAATCCTAGAAATTAATTTTGAAAATATATGTATAATTAAAATTATTATGTTTTCCGAATAGTATTGACCATAGGTCTCACATTTAATATTTCATTTTCAGAATACAGCGAGGCAAAACTAGAATTGATAAAAGAACAATTGAACTCTCAAGAAGATGTCACTATGTACGATTTCGAGAAAGAATCGAGCTTAACAAAACCAGGTAATAATTATTCGTGACGTAAAGCTGACATACACTTCAGTAAAAATTGTATCAACCATCATGAAAGATTCCTTGTATTGAAGTAGGCCTTAAAATGTATCATATGAAATATATATGAGTACATACTTACATATAAAATTTAACTTTGAACAACATTTAAATTACGGATAAATGTTAATAATACAAGCTCTTTGCTTAAATTAGGGCTAGACGGCGATGTGTGACTTATTTGTAACCTTGCAGCACTGCCTCCCATGAAGAGCGTATGCCAATTGGTAGAGTTCGCGCATGCGCTGTGCTCGGACCGGCGGCTCAAGGACTGGCTCGGCACCAGCGGCGCACGATTCTGGCAGCCGCTACTCACCCTACTGTGCTATCCGAGACCGCCTGAAAGGTATTGTTTTCTCTATATTTCATAAGTAATTTCTGTTTCGTTCGACTGATTTACATAATTGACTGTTGTGATAGTATTAAGAAGCTTTGTTCCACTTACTTGAGGTCCTCCAGATAATAAACGAACGTATTCGGTAAGAGGTATTTATGTAACTCCACAGAACTATTTTTAATACAATTTATATTGTTTAATATCTACTTTAGAAATCACGCTTGCGCGATATACTCTTCTTTATAATGTTACAAAACTTAAGCTTGTCATTTTGCATCAACAAGCTTAGTGTCTCTGGTTGGAATTTAACAAAGTATCTAGATAATGAGACGATTTTGATCAAGTCCAGCAGCAGTAATAAAAAATTGAGAACCATGGGTTGACTTGAAAAGGACTAGGTCTGTTTAAACGACGGACGAAGGTGGGCTGATTATTGATTGATGTAGATTAATGGGTTAACCTTTCCATTCTCAAATCCATTCACAAATTTAAATGTATCGTTTGCAGCACTTGGCAGGAAGGTGCGCATTACGCTCAATTGGAAGAGAGCACAATCCGGTTGTTTGCCGAGTTGAATGTTTGCCACGAAGAAAATCAGAAACTTTTTGCGCATACGTTACACAGGATATTGGAAACATTACCGTGCACAGGTTGGATATTTGGTTTTAACTTTCAATATGAAATTTAATAAGTAAAATGTAGATGTTTTAAAAATATGAGGTTTTTATTATTTTTTATCTATTAAGTAAACCTATAAGTCATTAGTTGTGCTCAATATTTTTTTGTAACACCTAACCTCTTATTTTACCTTTTTAAATTATTTTCTACTGCTTGTTATCAAATGTTGCAAAATTGCATGTTATCATACAATATATATTCTTTCTATATCTGTATCGACAACTATCCCACATAGACTATAAACATTCAACCAAATTTGTTGAAGAATCCTTAATATAGCATCTGTTGGGATTAGCAGTTGTAGTGTGTATAATTATATAAGAGTAGTTGAAAGCATATTAATAATATAGAATTTTCATTGCAGTGCATACTCAAAAAATTATAAACCTTTTTCTGTACATACTACTACACAGTTCTCATCCGTTGCGTTATTTATGTGTTAGGTCCAGAGGGCATCAGCGGGTTCACGCGGTCGCTGATACTGCGCCTGGTGCTGTCGGCGCCCCGCGTGCGTGTGGCCCTGCGGTGGGGCGGCGGGCGGTGCGCATGCGCGGCGTGCGCGGGGGCGGGCGGGGGGGGGGCGGGGGCGCGGGCGCGGGCGGGGGGAGTCGCGGGCGCCGCCGCACCCCGCCTCGGCGCCGCATGTCACGCTCACTCTGCCGCTGCATACTACTGTACGCGCGCTGCTCGCTGACCACAGGCCGCCTAGTACGTACTCGTCTCTTTGCTCACTATTTGCCTACCTCTGCATAATATCGTTCGCGTACTGCTCGCTGAACATAGGCCTCCTATTAATTTGAATTTTCATTACTTTGTTAAAGCAAGTTTTTATCATCTCTAGATAAGTGATTTATACCTTAAACATAATTTCATGTGTTCCTTGAAATGTTCACCATTTCTTGGACCTGGGTTTAGCCTCTAAATAATTTATAGGCAGTTCATCTGAAAGATGATTTGTGTTTATATGTGTAAAATGTACTTTAATAATCCCAAACTACATATTATAGCGGGATCTATGACTGCAAAAATCGTCTAGAAATATGTTAAATTGTATATAAATCATCTGCCATACAATAGGGAAGATGCACAAATTTTATTTTTGTGTTTATTTTAAAGAACTACATTTGGAATAGACCACAAGTATATTTAAAAATAAAAAAACTGTCATTTTCTGCATAAAAATGCGGTTTGAAATTGACAATTTCAAATTTCGCGCCAAAACGGGCTGGCGTGACGTTTGACGTCAGATATGTGAATGTACCTCCTTTTCTTCAAGGACTTTCATACTTTTGCATTTTTTCTCGACTGTCGAGACCTAATTTATAAGAATTTTAAATAACTGATAATGTATGGATTTAATGAATTGATACTCCGGAAAAAAAGCCGCGTTGACCATACTTTGTGCCAATGTGATCATCTAATAACAATCATATTGTTTTTGACTGACACAAAACCAGGAAAAAAGAGATTTCGAGCTGTGAAGACGAATGAATTATTCATCAAACTATTTTTCGATGCGTGAAGACACTATGATGTTAGAATATATACTTGTTATTCTTCATCTTTGTATGAAAAACAAACATATTTACCTACCTAATACAAATACAATAACAAAGTTGTCTATAACTTTTTATTGTAAAGATAAGGAATCATGTTAAAAAGTTTAAAAACTTTGTGAATAGAGATGCTCATATCCCATATTTTTGAATGCTAAAACAGAATAATGCATTTGACACCTGAATCAGCAATAATAAAAAAATGAAAAATTCTTGTAAGCATTGAAAATACACCAAGTTTAATATTGATTTATTATATTACAGTCACAAAAACATACAAACTTACACAATTATGATATAAATTAAATAATGATTTTTTAGACAAAGGAAATTATTATTATTTCTTCTTTGTTCCTGGTTCATCTTTAGAGTGTAGTGTAAGTGCCATGGATGAGGACTGCACAGGGCAGTTCCATGTGGAAATCCTCAAGGCAGCGTTTTCAAGCAGTTTCTGCTCACACTGTGATGAGTTAAAATATAACCTTTTCTTTTTGCTCACTACTTTAATTTTCATGTTTGGTGATGAAAAACAATCATTTCTAGATTATCAGTAGACATTATGCTTTGATATTTCAATAAAGTACCGTAAAAAGTCCATATTTCGCATCAGGCTTATTGCGGTTTGTAAAACTCACTTCCGACAAAAATAAATTACAACCATGTCAACATTAACTTTGGTAGTTTCCTGGAGACTGCTTTTACAGTTTTAAATTTCATTTTGTCGTTTTAATGTTCACTTTTTACTTAACCTTTAACGTCAAAATAATATGTCATACATAGATGACGTAAATGATAGTGATTGGTGTTTAAATTTACGTTCCGTTTCAAGTAATTTCAGTTCGTAATTATTTTTAAAAAACAGCGTAAATTAAAATATAAACCTTACGGTGTCCCTTCTTTTATGTTATTTTAACATTTTAATATGATGAAGAACTGGAACCTCCTACCTTTGAAGAGATCCAAAGTGCTATTATGAGTTTGAAAAACAATAAGTCACCAGGCATTAATGAAATACCGTCTGAACTGTGGAAGTACGGCGGAAGTGCAGTATAAGTTAAGCTTTTTGAATTACTTCGGAATATATGGCATCTGGAACGCCAAACCCAGGAGAGGAATACAGGAATTATATGCCCTATTCACAAGAAGGGTTGTAAGAAAAGATGCGCGAATTACCGAGGGATTGCTCTACTGCCAACAGCGTATAAAGTATTATCATATGTGCTACTTAGAAGACTGGAACCGTACGCAGAAAAAATTGTTGGTGATTATCAGGGTGGGTTTCGGAGAAATCGCAGTACAGTAACCAGATTTTTCTCCTCAAACAACTAATGGAAGAAAAAATGGGAATACGCTCAGAGTATCCATTCGCTGTTTGTGGATTTCACCAAAGCATACGACATTGACCGCGGAGCCCTATATGCTATATTAAGATATTTTGCCATCCCTTCGAAGTTGGTAAAAATGATTGAAGTTGCCACCAAAGTGAGTAAAATATAGGTCCGGATAGATGCCGAACTTATAGCCGAATTTGATGTCAATACCAGGTTAAAACAGGGCGATGCCCTGTCGCCGATGCTTTTCAATCTGGTTCTGGAATATGTCATCAGAAGGGTGCTAGAACAGGATTCTGGACTGTGCCTAAATGGAAAGCATATGGTGATAGGGTATGCGGACGATCTTGCCCTGCTAGGCGCGAATAAAGATGAAGTTGTGCAATCTGCAATAATACTAGAAGAGGAGGCAAAGAAGGTTGGGCTCAGAATAAACCACCATAAGACAGAGTATCTCCACATGAGACGTTATAAAAACACACGAGCAAAACGTGAAGACCTGCATGTTGGGGATACAGTTTATAAAGGAGTAAGTATTTTCAAATATTTAGGTTGCACAATAACAAATACAAACACCAGGGATGAAGAAATAGAAATCCGTATTTATAACACCTTACGCTGCAGTGCAGCCTTACACAGGGTGTTGGCGTCCAAGCTTCTTAGTAGAAGTACGAAAATGCGCATCTACAAAACAGTTATTAGACCGATACTCATGTACAGCTGTGAGGCATGGACGCTAACGCTGAAAGAAGAGCGGAAACTCCTTGTGGCAGAGAGAAAAGTGCTCCGTAAGATTCTCGGTCCAGAAAAAAGGCCGGACGGTGGTTGTAGGGTTCGCATTAATGCCGAGATCTCGGAATTGATGTCCACACCTAATATCCTCGGCGAGACGAAGACGCAGCGTCTTCGCTGGCTTGGCCACCTCGAGAGAATGGAGGGGCATCGCCATGTGAAGAGAGCATACCTGGGCCAACCGGTTGGGCGGCGCCCCGTGGGCCGGCCCAGGTACCGCTGGAAGGACGTTGTCGAGTCTGATCTGCGTGAACTCCAGGTCAATGACTGGCGGGAAGTGGCGCAGGATCGACAAAGATGGCGATCTCTTGTTTCGGAGGCCAAGACTCACTTCGGGTCAATGAGCCAGCAGAGTAAGTAATATCAAAATATTCATTTATAGTACATTTGCATGTTCTCTATTGGCAAACGACAATATGGCCGAGCTGTCAAATATAGTTCCAAAAATCGCCGCGGGACTCCTTTCGTGAAAAAGACTATTTGGTCACCTTGTCGCTAAGGTATATATATCTGATGGCGACTGTACTTATCCTAGATTTATGATTTTTTTTAAATTGATAAGCATACACATAAAAGAGAATAGCAACAGTAACTATATTTACTTAATTTAATCTCCGAAATAAATTTTGGTCTGATGCTACAAAACGTCAAAATTACTCAAAATGGCGTAAAAATAACCTAACAAATACCTGCTTTCGTAAACTTTTTTCTTGAAAAGTATTAGTTTCCCCAGAATAAAACTTCACCGGCTAGTATGTTATATCAAGCTATATTACCAAAAAAATTAAGCTCCTATCCACCCGTAATATTACTAAAAACGAGCCGAACTATGAAATAAAAGTGCTATTTTCTATAGGTAAGGCCTTTAATATTTTTGGTAGGTACTTGTATGGCCATCTAGGTATGGTTATCTTCGATATCGCTGTCTTCTGTGTTTAACTGGCAAAAACCGCTAGACGCATCAAAATTATCCTTTACAGACATGATGTGTTTACATACATCTATTTTTCTTTTACTTTTAACTTTTTTTGCACGTTTTTCTTTCATGGTAATATATCTCAGTATCATTGCCTAAAATTCAAATTAAAAATAATAGTAGTAGGTATATTCTTAAACTCTAACATGGAAATTCTACCATAGACCTAGAGATAAAGGCTAACTACGAACGAAGTGTATCTCAATAAGCCTTGAAAAGATTAATCATCCTATGGAAACAGCTTACTTTACGTGTGGCGCTAAAGCCAGGTCAAAGATTTTGTAAGATCTAGACGTAAGAATTAAAGTGCTTGTGTTAAAAATAACATCCAAGTCCACTGTTTCCCTTTCTGTCTCCAAGATCTTTAGGGGACGATGCCCTTCTTTTGAGGTGGACATGTATAGTGCGTTTCATCGAATAGTACCTATGCCATTATGTTAGCGCCTTGTAAATGTCATTGATACGATAAGACGCTCCCCTGCGGGATCTACGTTTTGTTTATTTAGTTTTATTGTCGACTGAGATCATGGCCATAACTTTGAAAAGCGGTGAAAATAAAACTGAATAAACAAAACTCACGGGATCGTCTTATCGTACCATACCAATGACGAGGTGCCAACATAACGGCAGAGATACTATTCGATAAAACGCACTATATTTCATTTTATTTTATTTTATTCGGAACACCAACAGCACTAATATAGTTTGTTGAATTACAATTAGAAGTACAAGTTATGTCGAAGCTATTTATAGGTATTCGCAAATTAAATTATTTTCTGCGCAAGATAAAGACTATTTTAATGGTAGAGAAACAATATAATATGAAATAGTAATAAATGTCAAAAGCGTAAACAAAATACAAGAGTTTCCGTCGTCGCCACCACCGCACCTCCAAAGATACCAAGACATATTTCGTTAATCGTAGGTACTTAGAGTATCAATAATAGTATAAAACGAAGTGGGAATAGTAGGCACGAGTGAGAACAACATGAAATTCCCGCCGCAAGCGCTTGTTGTCATGGTTGAATGCTAGCAGTGTGCGTTTCTCTGGAGATATTTTTCATTTTTACGCTTTTAAATGGTCAAGTGTGCAATTCGATCGTCCGAAAACGATATTAGGAAACAAACACAATTAATATACGGTATTATTTTACATCGGCAAGTCGTTTTTTATTTTTATTTTTTAATTATACAAATGGGTCTCCGTGGAAGTAAAGGAGACGCGAGAAACGGGCACGTATATACAGACTTTCATATATTTTAAATGCAAAGTACGGAATATTGCGATATCATGCATGAACTGCTTTAATATTCTAAAGAGTTTTAATTTATCCCCATGGCTATACTGCGTGGGAAGGCCTGTTCCCTGCAGTGGGACATAATAGGATAAATGCAGAAATCCATAATCATAAATAATTAAAAGAAGATCACATATGCTCGTATTATGTAGATTCGGGCTGATAAATATTTATCGAAATAATGATGGACAAGTGCGCTTGCTCGTATTATTATTAATATTCTTACTCTTTTTTTAATGCTATTTTTATTTTATTAATACCCTAAGGGTTAAAAGCAAATCATTAGCCACATACAATGTTAAGTATTATATTATTATGCCATTCAGCAGTATTTATCGACAACTGCGCTTGCTGGGCACAAATGTACAACCCTATTTGTCATGTATCTATCAATATAGTAGCTATAGTTCTCCTACCAACGCTGTGCATTGAGTATCTGGTACGATATGCGCGCTCTATACCTAGTTATATATATACTCTAAGGTTGCAGCGGTCTCACTTGATTCACTTGATATGTAAATTTAATTAGTGTCGTGATCGCATAGGGTTGCCTCTTTTTATATTTGCATTTAAAGTACATTGGTTATGCAATATATTGTAGATGACATAGAACATGTCAGTGGTTTGTCTTGTCACTTTCGCAATAAATTTGGTAACGGATACGTGGAGTTGTTTTCCTTGAGCGGGATATTATCCAGGATTATCAGGACATTACATTTGGCGACGAGGAAAATAAGTTTACTTTAAAAAAAATGTCGGTCGGCAAGCTGAACGAGTTCAGTGTGAAGAGCGGTATCTGGTCGTCATACGTGGACAGAATGAAAATGTATTTTAAGGTAAATGCTATTAAAGACGACATGAAGTTACCTATATTAATTGCCAGCATTGGTGATGAGGCTTACGAATTGTTGGTGAATTTGTCTAGTCCAGATAAACCGGAGGATTTGACATTTGACAAAGTCAACGACTTAATGCATCAATTTCTACAACCGGTACCATCCATGCTGGCGGAAAGATATAAATTTAGACAACGGCGACAAAATTTAGGGGAAAATATAGCATGTTACGTAACGGAACTGAAAAGACTGTCAAGGACTTGCAAGTTCGGTGCGAATTTATCTGAAAACTTGCGGGATCAATTCATTTGCGGGTTATATAGCGACGTCATGAGGCAAAGATTGTTTGCGGAGAATGACAATACAACCTTGGTAGAAGCGGTTAAGCTGGCAACCTCTTTAGAGTCGGCTGAACGGGACGCTGCTGTCGTGGAATACTCGGGGTCGTCGAGAATGTCACCCGCTGAGGAAAATCCGTAAATGCGATTACGGTATCAGGGGACATCACGAGGCGTCGAGGGGCTGGGCGGTTGACCGCCGGAGAGCCAACCGAGGTTTGGAAGCTGAGGCACCCAGTTGTAGCCGGCAAGGTGTTCAGCGGCCAGCCACAGAGTTAAACTCAAGCTGTTCGGCTTGGGGCTCGGAGTCATAATCACTCAAGCTGCAGGTTCCGAGATTATGTGTGTAGTAAATGCCAGCGGAGGGGTCATCTGCGTCGGGTGTGCCCGGAGCGGGGCGCGACCGCCGCCGCGGGGGCAACGCGCGCCGCCGCGTACGCCGCGCCGGGACCGCCGAGGAAGGTCTACTTCGGGGATGTGGAGCACCAGATTGCCGAGGACATCGAGGAAGATAACCTAAGACCTTAGCTTTTAGGTTTGAACAACTACAAGGCAGTAAGTGTACCAATCAGGATAGACAACACTGTTATTAATATGGAAATAGATACGGGGACAGCTATATCTTGCGTGAGTCGGGCTATTTATAAAAAACACTTTTCGCATTTATGTTTAGAACCAGACGCCACTGTGTTAAAATTCTATGATGGGTCAACTATCAAGCCTTTAGGAATAATAAACCTTTAGTATCATACCAAGGTTGTCAAAAACGGTTGGAACTCTTTATTATAGACAAAGGAACAACTTCCCTGTTAGGGAGACAATGGTTAGCGGAATTAAATATAAGGATACCGAAATTTCAATGTAATTTCGTATCAAATGAAAAGGAGCCCGTAATGATGATCTGGTTGTCTTGCTCGGCAGGTATAAGGAACTGTTCAGTGGCGGACTGGGTCGGTACACGGGGGGAAGGCGACGCTCCGGGTGCGCGAGGGGCGACGCCGGTGTTCCAGCGCCGCGGCCTCTGCCATACGCGCTGCGGGAGCGCGTCGACGCTGAGCTCGATGCCATGCTGCGCGACGGCGTCATCGAGCCCGTCGACTGTTCTGACTGGGCATCACCTTTAGTACCTATTAATAAACCGGACGGTTCTCTCAGGATTTGTGCCGATTATAAGAGTACCCTAAATCCGTCTCTGTTGGTCGATCGTTATCCTCTTCCAAAGATCGAGGATGTTCTGGTAAATTTAAATGGCTATAAATGTTTTAGCAAAATAGATTTATCACAGGCTTACAATCAAATTGAACTAGATGAGTCTAAGAAGTTCACAGTTATTAATACCCATAGGGGTTTATTCCGTATAATAGATTAGTTTTTGGCTTATCTTCCAGTGTAGGTATATTTCAACGCATTATGACAAATCTATTGAGCAATATACCGAACGTACAAGTTTTCTTAGACGATGTTATTATCGGGGTTCAACGATTTATGACAATTTGCAAACTTTAGAGAAGGTTTTTAAAAGATTGCTTTCTTATGGGTTAAAATTAAAGGGTAGTAAATGTGTTTTCCTAGCGGAGGAAGTTACTTATTTAGGGTTTGTAGTTTCCAAAGAAGGCATTAAGCCCGATAAGTCAAAAAAGAGGCAATTCTACTAATGCAGCGACCTCGGGATATTTCGCAGTTGAGGTCGTTTCTAGGCACCGTAAATTTTTTTGGAAAATTTATTAGGAATCTAAGTTTCTTATTATCTCCTTTGTATCGTTTGTTACGTAAAGGTACGGAGTGGGAGTGGACAACTGAATGCGAGCAGACCTTCACAAAGGTCAAAGAATTATTATCGGGGAAGCATGTTCTTACTCATTATGACAGCAACAAGCCATTGATTGCGACATGTGACGCGAGCGCGCGGGCATCGGGGCGGTGCTGAGCCAGCCCGGGCCGGGCGGCGAGCGGCCCGTCGCATATGCGTCGCGTACACTTTCGCCGGCGGAAGCGAACTATTCGCAGATACATCGCGAAGCCTTAGCTATATTATTGTGTGAGGAAATTTCACCAGTATTTGTATGGTAGGCGCTTTGTTTTACGCACAGACCACAAACCATTAGTGTCTCTATTCGGTCCGAATGCAGGGATTCCCTCTATGACAGCTAGTAGGATGCAAAGATGGGCTATCATTCTTTCCGCTTATGACTACGAAATAGAATACATCAGTACTAGTAATAACTGTGCGGATAGTTTGTCTAGGTTACCTAGGCCAAACACGAAAAGCAGTCCTTCTTACGAAATACCCGAACAAACATATCTACATTTCGCACAAGATGCATTGTTGTTGGACTATAATCAAGTTAAAAAGCAAACAATAAAAGATCCCATATTAAGTAGAGTATTAATTACGTGCGCGATGGGTGGCCAACGAACTGTGATATAGTGGGTTTACAGCCTTATTTTAACAGAAGAAGAGAATTGTACGAGGAACTAGGATGCGTTATGTGGGGACACCGCTTAGTTGTACCAGAGGCTTGTAGGAGTAAGGTGTTACAGATAATTCACGAGCCTCACATGGGCATTGTGAAATCTAAAGCTTTAGCCCGGAGTTACGTGTGGTGGCGGGTATCGACGAAGCCTTAGAGCGTGTGTGCCGCGAGTGCGGGACGTGCGCGGCGCTGGCGGACGCGCCGCCGCGGCACGCCCGTGCCGTGGCCCTGGCCGGCCGTCCCTGGGCTCGCATACACCTTGATTATCTAGGCCCGCTGCACGGTAAAATATACTTAGTAGTTGTGGACGCCATGTCCAAATGGATAGAAGTTTTTCCCGTAGCGAGCACTTCCGCCAGTTTAGCTATAGAGAAACTAAACGAATTATGGGCTAGATGGGGCATCCCGAAACAGATTGTGAGTGACAATGGGCCTCCATTCACGAGTAAGGAATTTGCATCATTCGCGGCCGCGGACGGAATAGAGCATATCTTTTCCGCGCCCTATCACCCGGCGTCGAACGGAGCGGCTGAAAATGCCGTTAAAACAATTAAATCAGTAATTAAAAAAGCAGTATTAGAAAATACTAACGTACCAGAAACCCTCAATAGGTTTTTGTTGTATTATCGAAACACGGAACATTGCTCAACAGGAGAATGTCCGGCTGTGTTGTTAACAGGAAGACGCTTAAGGACTAGGCTGGATCTATTAAAACCAAATTTAGAAAAAGTTACTAGTTCTCAACAAAAACAAGTTGAAGCGGCGGGGGGCTCATCGAGAACGATGGGGTAGGAGACAATGTCTGGTATAGACAATATTTAAGAGGGGAAAAGTGGGAACCAGGAGTGATCGATAGCTGTATGGGTGGCACAAATTATAGGCTGGTGGATTGTAACGGTAACGTTATACATAGGCACGTGGACCAACTGAGACGTAGAACTGGGAGAAGTTTGGCATATCCTTTAGTACCTAACCAGGGAAACTTAGCTCAGGGTGAAAAGAAAGATCATTCGGTTAATAGACAAGGCGTCCAGTCAGGACGGTCGAAGATGTCTCAGCCGGATGCACGCAGGTGGATGCGGATAGGGTTTCCGACGCAGGGAGGCAGTGTTCATGGAGCCGCTGATAACAGCGACTGCCTTAACACTTCGGATAGGGAGACCACGCCGTTAAGTACTTCACCGGAGAACTCGGCCCCAGCGTCGCCCTCAACCCCTGTACCTACCCCGTCCCGCAGACCGATGCGACAATGTAGGTTAGATAAGTTACCTAAATATAAATTCTAACTTGGTATTATTTTTATATTATTATTATTGTTTATTTTGTTATTGTTTAATTTTATTGGTAGTTTATAGTTTAGAATAAGTGTGGGGGAGTGCAATATATTGTAGATGACATAGAACATGTCAGTGGTTTGTCTTGTCACTTTCGCAATAAATTTGGTAACGGATACGTGGAGTTGTTTCCTTGAGCGGGATATTACCAGGATTATCAGGACATTACAGGTTATTATAGGTGTTGCATTTTTTTTCAGAAATTGTAATCCTTTGCGATACTAAAAACTGGCATTTATTTATTTCGTAATAAATATTCTATTCCTACCGAATACCACTCGTCAATAAATATAAAAATAAGTTAATATGATATGAGATACGGTGATTAATAAAAATATTTATAAATGTTTGGAACTATTATTAATGTGTAGTACCTACCTACGACAAATATCAAAATCGGCATCATCAAATCAAATTATGCACAATAAAGTATTTTCGCGTACTTTAATACTCTTGTAACTTAACAATTTACTTAACTTTAAATTTGAATGTAATTGTACTCTATTCTTATTGAGTACAATTAATTTAAATAACGTAAAATATTTTTTTATAAGTACGGGCGGAAACCCGGATCTTCCCGATTTTCTCTCCATCAAATGAGCATCAACGCCCATCAATAATTAACACGTTAATAATTTCAAGTGTGGCCACTTTTGCACGTTACATTTATCTCGGTTGTATTTAGCTGTATTTATCGACAACTGCGCTTGCGGCGCACAAATGCCCAACCCTATTTGACATTTATCTATCAATGTAGTACCTATAGTTGTCCTGCCTACGCTGCTCATTGAGTACCGGTACCGTCATAGATGGTACCGTGTACGATATGCGCGCTTTATACCTAGTTATATTAACTCAACGTTGGTACTATACCAAATTATAAAACGATAACTGCGCTCTGAGAGCATTAGCTTACCTCTAGAATAATAATCACAATAAACAACCCCAGATGAGCATTCATAGACATCATTACAATGCGGTACATTAAAGGGCCACATCCGATCGTATTAATTGAGTAAGTGCCCAGCTCCGTCAAGTAATTGGATATACAGGACCCGCTCTTGCAGCAACTGTTTCAGTAATTCTTTATTTACATACTTTCAAAGTAGCACTTAAGTAATTATTTACATATTGTAATTAATTTTGTCTCTACCTTAGAGGTACACTGTCAGTAACTAATGAATCTTTATTGTTGGATGGATTGTGTTTCTTCAATGAAGGATGCCACTCGTAATCTCTTATTTTATCATACCAATCTTGTGAAAACCAATCTTTATAAGAGTAAAACTGTAAGTACAAAATAAGGACTATGAATTTAAGAAACTACGATAGAGTTGTGATGTGACTGCCTCCTGCAGCCATCATCAGCCTATAACGGCCCACTACAGGGCGCGGGCCTCCTTACACAGCATGACTATGGGGAGATGAGTCCCTAAACACCACGCTGGCCCAATGCGAATTGCTGGGTGTCAACGATCAAGGCTTGGAAACCGGTTAAATTTCCAATCCGTATCATGTACTTGCTGGCAGGTTACCGGTAACCGATTTACCGATTTTTTTAAGGGAACATTTTCATAAAGGTTTAAGATTGTTTTTTTAAGAAATAACCCTTAAAAACGGTTGAGAACGTGTATGTTTACAAGCGAATGCGCGCGCGCCCACTCCCGGTGATACAGCCCGTTGCTCGTAGAATTAACCGGTTTAATTAGGGTATTATAAATGTTCTATAAACATTTGCGATTTTTTTTTCATAGTTCGGACTAAAACCGATCTAAAAACGACTGCTGAGCGTGCCCTCCGAAGCACGCAATTATGTTTCTGTTCGGACTATCAGGTGATTCAGTCCACAATGTCCTAACAAAACTAAAAAAAATCGCACAAATCTGGGGGCACGGTAGTGCCTCCGCCAAGTCGAGCGCGAAGCAAACACTGCGTACCATCCTTTACAGGATCCATTTCACCGCATTTTCAGGGCCCGATTTGAGAACCTTTGGATAATATACCAGAGCGCTGAAATCATCTAGTAAGATATAATAACATACTTTAAATCCAAAACTTCAAGTCTGTAGGTCATTTAGTTCCGACGTTAAGCGAAAGCAAAGTTTCGCATTTTCGACAGATACACTCACTTATTCACTCACTCACTCATGATCATCAAAATAGAACTGGTACTTCCATTAACTCAGAGAGCTGAAATTCGGTACAGAGTTAGGGTTTAATGGCTACATAAAGGAAAAACTATAAAAACTTGGATAATCGAAGATCTGGAGCACCTGGTGACCCTGCTTAGATAACCAAAGAGCCCAGTCAAACTATAAGAGATCGACATACCGCCTTTAAACAATATATATTCAACATGGTGGGCCGATTCATCCGATGTCAAAAATGCCCCGCCAAGTCGAGCGCGCTAGACTAATACAAAGAGACATGTTCATGCACACAACTATTTGTAGGTACTGCCCGGGGATCGAACCTGGAACCCTTGGTGTAGTAGCGGCCGTCTCAACCATTACACCCAATGGGTCGTCCAATATTCCTTTTAACTTTCTACAAAAAGAAGTGAAATCCCACCAAAAACATTCTGTAAAAAATCTAGCTAAGTCTCAATGGAGCTGCTTAATTATCTCTAAAAAGTAATGAAATCAAGACAAAGACGTGCCAAGTCTAAGGTTCCTTACTGCGATTACTTTAGTATTATGGTTAATGTTTTGTGACTTGGCCGTTGAACATTCTTAATACGCTAGTGGCTTTATCAAGCCTAAAATCGAAGGGTTATTGAATCACCGCTTTCCAAGTGCGTAGCGGTTCTGCTACAGAATAGTGCAATGGTTCATGGAGTATAAACGAGACATAGGTACTACTCACTGGATACCTTTCACTATAAGATTGAAATAAACACAGTTGGTAATTTAATCCACACATCAAAAATCCCATCAAAAACATTTCATGTAAAATGTTGCCAAGACGACCACATAGGGTTTGCCCTGTGAATTAGATACCAAGCTTCTGAATCTACATGGTTATAACTCTACCGACAGTTACTTCGACAGATATTGGTGAAAGTAATAAACATAAACCCCAATGCTCAATGATGAAAGTATCGGGTAAGCTATCTCAAGCAGTGGACATAATGGCTATTAATAGCAGACAAAAAATAAATCGATTACTTTACCCCACAACATTTCAAAGACCACTGTAAGTTATCCAAAAAATGTTTATATTTGGGAACACTTCTATATTGCTTCATGCTATCAAATAAATATTTCTTTGTGAGCACTCCGCAGGAAGTTATTTTTACAATACACACAACAACTGCAGCTATGTTGATTATTATGATCCACACAATGCACAACCAAAGAGGACAGCAGAACACTTTACCTTTATAACTGAAACAAAACCAAAATTAATACTTTTTAATATTCTTCCCCAGGGACAGGGATTTTGGTTTTATACACATAATTATAATAATAACAGGAATAATAATAATTATATTATTATTCCGTGGTTTTATATTAAATCTGTATCAAAAGCTTCTGCTAATGAAGTAGGTAGCTTTTGCGTGTGAAATGTTACTAACGATAACTTTAACCTTCTTCTGCGTTTATATAGGTGAGTCAAAACTGCGATATCTTGTAAGATATTAATTTAAATCGAATTCTTGAAAGGGCAATTTGGGCAAACCATTTCTAGATTATAATGATATGTCTGAAAAGAAATTACAAATGCAGAACACAAATCCTCGATCCTTGTTACAAAGTTTTCACTAAGATTTAATTTGATCGAAAATTAGAATCTAAAAGGTTTATACTGGGTGATTCTGATTTCGTGACTTAGGGTTCAAATAAGTGCTAAATAAATTGACTTTTACTATTTGTTTTGATATGTTACGTTGAGCGCTATCCCAATGCAAAAATATCAAGAAGGTATTGCCACGGTACAATGTTATTTGTACCATAGTAATGCCATCTAAAGCCTAATTACAGATTGTGGTAATTGTTGTCGGTTATACAATACGAATATATTATAATTATTATATCGAAAGTGTTATTGTAGGTAGTGGCGATAATAATTATATCAAGGTTAATATAATAAAAATGGTAATAATAATAATTTAGGCCATTGGTATACAAAAATATTTACTCTATTTTCTTGCTATTAGCAACAGAGCATAGCATGCTGACATTTGTCGGGAGCATAATTATCCCAGATAGCAAAACAAACGCGTTCACCAAGTCCGTTCCAGTTAGTATTAAAATATCACCCACGCCTGGAAACAGAAATTATTAATTTCAATATTATTTTACAGAAGATATTCCTGAACTGATGAATCATAGACTTATAGGTATAAGGAAAACTATGTTTGGCTAAATAATTACAATAGATAGGTATTCAAGACTTAAGCTTAAATAGGATTTTGATATATACTTGAACACTATAAATAAAGGTCTACAGATGAACTAACAGGGTGGCAAGTTACGGGCCTACTTACTCGTTTTCAATAAATAAGGATGTTGCCTAGGCCAGCAGTGGACTGTGCGACTGCTATGATAGTGAAGATACTAAAAAAGTTATTATATTAGCAAAATTTGATTGATATGCCGGAATAAAATCCTAAGACAACACAAATTCTCGATCCTCGTCCCAAAATTATGATTACCTATGATAATTTGATCGAAAATAGGAAGCCCAATCCCAATGGACTGATAAAGTGAGAAAGGTCGCTGGTGAAGGCTGAATGAGTGAAGCGGTCTTCGAAGACTGAGATATCTAGCGCAGAATATACCCAAGTCCATCAGTCAGTAACGACGATAGCTACAGTTTGAAGAGAAAAGTGAACAAGTCATATTTTAACAGCCGGGAATCTTAACACAATAAAACAGAAAATACATGACCTAATCATAAATCAACAAATAGAGTCAAGTATTTCCGAATATATACCATTTGACCTGAAGATAGGTATATCCCTAAAAATCTTTCTAGGTACTTACAAAAAAACAAAACCAATGACCAAACTATAGAGAACATGGAAGTAAGCCATAAAAAGCATGCAGCCCACACTACAAACGGGTGGTTTGGTCCTTTATGAATCATTACAATACTGAAGTACCTAAATAAACAATAATTCATTAAACAACCACAGTAAACAATATTTATTCTATTTTATGTCAATTATAAGAAAACAATTATCAATAAAAAAAATATGACGTAAAAACTATTTCTATATGTTAAAATTTAAATTCTAATAAATTTAAAATTTTAATCACGGAGATAGCTACAATAAGAAGATCTAATAAATTCCGAGAGTAGGAAGGTTCATTAAGTAGGTTAACTTTGAGGCTAAAGCCGATTCGTTCACCGCCAAATAAGCAGTTATTTTACCTTAGCTCGCATAGTTGAGGCGGTTTTTCATACATGAGCATCCACGGCAAACTAAGCAAGCCAAGCTATGTGAAATAGCTCAGCTAAGTCGAACTAATAATAATAAAGTAAATAGTGAAAATATTATTTTATTTATTTGTGTATCAGATCTGTTACATAGCTATACTAAGCACCCTTACTCCCTTACCTCACCCTAGTTCCTGTTGAGCAACACTACATTTCCTTTTGCTATGACTATTGTAACTCACCTCTTCTTTTATCACGTTCAATTAACGCGATGTCCTAGCACAAACTGACCGCCACTAGCGTAGCTTATTTTTCAGTGGACGAATTTATTTTTCAGTTTAGCTTAGCATTGTTCACCGCGCTTGGTTTTCACTTAGTTTAGCTGGCGGGAGACGACCAGCTTTAATGTTCTTAAAACACTGAGAGTTAAATAAATACATCTGCCATATACCATAGAAAATCAACTGCTTCTATTGGATATATCCGCTTGCAGTGGTCAAAGGATAATTTAAAAATATTGTTATTTGTTTATTGAGTCGGAAAAATAAACTCTTAACAATTCTTAAATTTTGGCTTAATTTTTTATCTGCCTTACTACTAAAGTAGGTAGGTAGGTACTTACCTCTGATTTGCCAGGACCGTTGTAATAACATAACCCTGGCAGTTATTTCGAGGGTCGTTGTAAAACAAACTCCCTGCACTATCAACAAAATATATATTATATAAAATGAATAACACGTAACAATTAGATTGGTATAAAAATATGAGTACATTTCTATATTTAGTAAGTACCACTTATTCTTAAGTGGCACCTATAACCTAAGAATTATTAACTTTGTGTAACACGAAATTAGTTGGTACACTACTGTTATTTATTTATAGACCTCTGAAGAGCCTGTGCTCTTCAGAGGTCTATAAATGTAAACTTGAATAATTAGTTGTAATATTTGGGATCCACTATGGTCAAACATGAAAAATACCTACTTGATTCAAAAAAAATATTTAATGATTCGGTATTGTAAATTAAAGAATGAAATTTTGATACCTTTGTTCTATACATATTTAGATGACTTAGGAAGCAGTTTCATTTGTCTGTGAAAATGTTATACCTGTATCAGCTTTTGTTATTACACAATGATGTTAAACATATCATTATTATTGGAAATAATATTTGAAATTGTTCTTAATTCGAGAGCTCTGTAACGTCACCCATTTTTTTATTTCGGGAGCGACATTAAATTCGCAGCCAGTGCTCACGAGGATATCCTCTACGTGACGCCATCAGCTAACTCAGTTAAGGTCAAACCATTTTTCTTGTCCACCTCGAAAACACACTGAAATATAGTCATAAATTACATTATGTGAAATTTGCATATGTGCATTAATCTGTATTTTTATAAGATAATATAAGTACCTTTTCTGTAATGATCATATCTACACAGTTTTGCCAGTGAGTGGCAAAGAACATTCAGGTAGAATCTTGTGTCCACCATTCTTAGCAGTATGTTCCATCGTAACGACAACCTTGGTCCGTGGAGCAGAAACCAAATCCATTGCACCACCCATTCCTTTAACCATTTTACCCTTAACAAAAAACATTATTTACAATAGGCATACCATAAAATAACGATTATTTCCAACTAATGAATATTAACTAACCGGAATCATCCAGTTAGCCAGGTCACCATACTGTGACACTTGCATAGCTCCTAGTATTGTTAAATCAATATGGCCACCGCGAATCATGGCAAAGCTCTCATCAGATGAAAAAAATGATGCCCCTGTAAAAATTAATACAAACCAGTTAACACAACTTTGCTTTTTATAAAATTAAATAAAATAAAAATAATGGTAGGATTACTAAAACCAAGTGATATTTACCAGGAAGAACAGTAACAGTTTCTTTCCCAGCATTAATTAGATCAGCATCAACTTTGTCCTCAGTAGGAAAAGGTCCAAGTCCCAAGATACCATTCTCTGATTGTAAAAGAACTTTGACACTTTTTGGTATGTAATTGCTTGCCAGCATTGGAATGCCTGTGAACACATAAAAGTATATAAATTATTGAGAAAACCTTATACCTATTATCAAAGAACACTGGTGTTATCCATGAATACAAACCAATTCCAAGGTTAGCATGCATCCCATCTTTGAACTCCAATGCCACTCGCCGAATAATCCTCTCTCTAATAAGATCGGAAGACTTCTTTTCTTTCTGTGCTTCGGGTTTTGTAATAGTTTTCCTTTCAATTCTCTTTTCAAATTTACTTCCCTTAAAAATTCTATGCACAAATATTGAAGGCACATGTACAAAATCAGGATCTATTTCATCCACGATCTCTTCAACTTCTGCAATTGTAATTCTGGCAGCTTTGCACATAGCCGGATTAAAATTGCGTGCACTCTTTCTAAATATTAAGTTACCATACTTATCAGCTTTCCATGCTTTAACTAACGCAAAATCCCCAGTGATGGCTTCTTCCATTACATAATCTTTTCCATTGAATTGTTGCACATGGCGAGTTGCACTTGGTATTTCAATCTTAAATTAAGAATTATAGAAAAGACAAGGTAAATTTAAAATCATGTAGTCTATCTTAAGCTTTGTAACTTTTATTAACTTATAGCTGTTTATTTCACAAATCTACAAAGAAAACATGATGTAAAGCAACTTACTTTACCATCCTTGCAGTATTTAATAGGGGCTCCTCCTTCATGAATAAGAGTACCAAATCCTGTTGGAGTAAAAAAGGCTGGATACCAGCTCCACCAGATCGAATTCTTTCTGCCAAAGTACCCTGAGGTGTCAATTCTACCTGAAATTAATACCTAAATAAATTTAAAGCTTTTACACATTACATTGGTATCAACATTTATGCAAGTATAGCAAGTGTACGTTATGGCAGAATCCATGAGGATTTTCAACTATGTTCAATACCCTGAACTGAACTTTGCTGCTTAAAACAAATATGGATACGATGAAATATCGGAAGACCATTTTTGTTTATTTCTATTTCCAGACTGTATAGGCACAAAATAGTTAACAAATATATATAGTCTAGATGGCTAGGTTCAACTTCAAGAAGGTTTATAGATAGTTCAATAGAATAAAAATGGGCAGATATCTTTATAAAGATTCTTTACCTCTAATTCTCCCGTTAGATATTGCCCTCTCAAATTCAGCATTTTCACCAACATAAGATGCAATCATTCTCTTGATCTGTTTATTTTTCAACAGCACACCTAGCCCAAAATTTTCAACACCTGAAAAAGTTTATTATTATAACTCTACCAAGCAACAATAAAAAAATATTAAATGTAAATTATAAGTGTTACCTGCATTATTGGATACACCGTGAGCCCACTCACACCACTTTTATTTACGGCTTGAATTAAATTTTCAGGTATACCGCATAATCCAAACACACAACTAAAGTTTAGAGCCATTCTTAATATCACATACAGCATCAGCTACATCATTGAATATTTTCCCTGATTTTGCAGAAGTACTATACTGTGAGCAAAAACAAAACCTGAAAAAGTATCGTTTGCATCATCGACCGTAATTTAAAAAACATTTCAAGTAATTAAATTATTCTGTCTCACTTTGAAACATTGAAATTCTGTTTTTGCAGAGTTGAGTTGAATCTTAAAATCAACATTCTTCCTGATGATGAGACTACCATCTTTCAATCTAGTAACCACCGCAATTATAAATTAAAATATCATAAACCAATATTTAACTTAAAATGGAAGTATGACAATAACTATCTTTGTAAATATGTTGTAAATAAACAAATGTCAATGATAAAACAGCTGACTGCTAACTATAAGGCAAAGGAAATAATATAAAAGGGAAGAATAAAAATAAAAACAAGAATTAAAAATTTTAAGACTGCTACCAAGGAGCACCTTACTTGATTGAATACCAACTACGATAAAATTAAGATAACACACTGAGTGGGAATCAGTTGTTTGTGCTTAGCTGTCTACAAGGTCAACTAGAATGCTGATATATTTACGTAGTTATGTACTGCCTCTAGTGATTCAAATTAGATATTTTCACGAATTGTTATTTCTGAGGCTCGGATCTCTGAGGGTGATATTATAAAATGTACTAAATTCATAATATGTTTGTATGCCAGCATGTTTGAATAAAATCAAGCTCCGGCAATGCTGCTTCTTGGGTCCCTGCGCCGGGATCTCAATCTAGTCGAGCGCAAAATGCCCTTTTCTCTAATGCTATTCCGAGTAAACACATTTCGAGAACGATAGGCTGTTTCGTGAAAAGGACATTTTGTGTGAAAAAACTAAGAGTAAGTACATGGTAGATTAAATAACATGGCTTTGAATAGCCTGATGGTCGAATATTTACAAAATGCGACTACTAAATTACAGTAGTTATTTATCCTCAATTAACCAGCATAATGAATCGTCCCACTGCAACGCACACTGCACAGGCCTGTCCACACAGAAGAAGAGATTAGGTCGCAAAACCACAGTACAATGTAACATAATTATTATTTTCCTTTGAGCACTATTTAGCATTATTTCAGCTTCAGTTACGCGAATAGTCGGTTATTACACCAAGGTCTCCGGGTTCAATCCCTGGGCAGTACAAACTATTGTGTGCATGAAATATGAGTTTGTAATGGTCTGGGTGTATTATTATGTTTATAATTACATACTTACAAAAATATATTTAATTATGTTTAACAGTAGGTACTTTAGTACCCATATTACAAGCTAGATTCTAAGCTAGGGCCTAGATTAGGCACCCAAAACTCACAAGTTTAAAAAATGATTTCCCTAAGTTAACGTTTTCATATTGCATTTATTCATGGCTCTTAATATCCATACTAATATTATAAAAGTTAAAGTGTGTCTATTTGTCCGTCTTTAAACGGATAGACGAGTAGAGGGGATTTTTTTCAGTGGCGATAGTTGAAGGAATCGAGAATGACATAGGCTAATTCTAACCTTCCAGTTCCCTTTCCAATGAAAATTTGCGGTTCTTATTATTTTCCGGTGACATATAAAGGGAACATACACTCAACGGCGGATCTAGGGGATTTAAGCGGATTTAAGTACTATAATAACGTACATTAACAAAACATCTCACAAGTTCTTAACTTGACTACTACTATGTGACCCCCTCCTAGCGCCAAACCTGGATCCGCCCTTGCATACACCAAATTTTTTAAAATTTTTGTATATCTTTCGGGTTTCGGTTCTCTGAAACGGTTGACCGATTTGGATAGTACTTTTTTGACAGGTAGCTGATGTAATAGGGAAAAACATATAAAAATAAAATAATTTTCTACCGCTCAGCAGCTGCGTTTCGTGTGAGCTGCGCACTTTTAGGTAATGTTTTCCTGCTGGTGAGCAATATCTTATACCGCGGGTAATTCCGCGGTAAACAGCTAGTAAGTCATAAATACGTATAAATTATAGGTATACACTAGACCACGATAGCAGTTATATTTAAATAAAAGTATTGATTATTATAGCATTTCAATTTATTTTATTAAAATATTTTATTTTTATTCTCACTTATATAATTAGCTATTATTTTCACATTTTTGTAATCTAGTGACTTTATTCATTATTTTATGCTATAACCATAACTATGTTACAAAAAAATATTTGTTATAATAAATAAAATGAGAAATTTATAAGTACCTAAGTAGGTATTTATAAATCACACTAAATTAATTCCTAAATAGCAATAGAAATAAAAAGATGGGGGTAAGAACCTTTCTGTTGTATTTCGTATTCAATATTAATAATAACAACACATTAATAATTATAAATAGGTAAATGATCTTGGTTATAAAATAAATTTTACACAATTTTTCAATAATAGGCACGATGACTGGGTCCAGTCCTAGAATCATAAGAACTACTTCATATTGTAACAAATCTGGGTTGAAAATAACACTGTACTAACTCCCAGCTCGAAAACTCATGTTCTATGAATTTTATTAGTCTGCAAAGTCAGGTGGACAAGTCCTTATTTAAAATACATTAATTGACAAAAAAGAATACCAAAGGATACCACAAAAATATAGCAACTTTTACTATGAGACCATTTTAATAAAGGCAACATTTTATATAGTTGTAGTTCAAAATTCAGGAACTATGCATACCAGCTACCTACTAACTACAAAGGCGTGATATCATAATTAAGTAGTCATTTGTGTGAAGCGTTTTTGGGAAAGCCCAGTAATGTGTTTTTAGAATTTAGAGACTTCTGTCAGTTTTTATGTTAACAGAGTCATTATTTTACCAATGTTTCAATTATTAAGAGGTCCATCGATACCACAGCAGAAAAAAATGTCATCATTCCTATAACTGTGTTTCAATGCTATTTAATTTTAATATTACTATAATACTATAAAAAATATGAAATTTTAAAAAATATTACAAAAAATATAAAATTTTAATTGCGAATTTTGTTTGCTTCTTATTTTAGACATCTAAAAGTAGTTCAATTTGCTATTTTATGGCTTATAATATATACTACTGAATTAATGCTTTTTTGTACTTCCCATAGGTAACCAATGTTATGCCTGTAGTGTTTATTCAGTAGGTACGTAGGTAAGGAAAGTATAATAGATTTTTTTTATTATGAGAATAGTTGATTCTGTACTAATTTTTACGTAATTTACTTAACTACCTAGTGTTTTAAATGCTTTAAGTAGTTGCAAATAACTTTTAAATAATATTTTATACAGAAATGTAAAAAAAAACAATTGCAGCAAATGAAGCATAGATATATCTACAGTAAGGCATAGTTAGTATGTTTTTAACCTTGTTTCTGATACTTTTAATTTCAGGTGCAAAACTAGTGTTTGTAGATATGTGTATACGTTGCTTGTCACTACAGAAGTACATACAGATACGATCGTTACAAATGCTATAGACATCGGTAACTCGGCGATCTCTAATAAATTTAAATCTTTACTTATCACGTTAATGTACTTGGAATGTGACTGGGAACACAATAAACTAACGAAAAGCTGATTTTATTACAAATTATATGTATTATACCATCAAACCGAAGGACATTTTGCTTTTATATAGCCTAGACATTTATAAGCAAAAAAGCCATTTTATTGACATGACTTTCAGTTAAACACAGGCACCTGCATGTAATTAGTAAGCACAGCTTTGAAAAAATACTTAGATTATACGTATATATTATTTTATCTGTGATTATACCTACTGAAACTGAGCAAAGAACTCCTCGAAAGAGCCTCGTTAGCAGTGCCGGATTAAGACTACTCGGGGCCCTAAGCAATCCACACTTGTGGGGCCCCCCCTGTCAGTATGTCAACAGGAATTAGTAGCATAGCGCAGTAGTTGACAACATAGGTAATGATTTTTCACTTTGTGAGTGTTAGTTTTGTCAGTTAGGTTATGACATTGCAGGCTATATCACCTGTTTCTCCTAAAAGAAAGACGATTCCGTGCTTCGGAGGGCACGTTTAACCTACGGTCCCGGCCGCCTTCGAATTGTCGTTAATCAAAAACCGCGTCAAAGGCCGTGAAGCGGTTTCAAAACTCTGAAACAGGGACTTGTGTGTGGTCAGTCCACTCGCTAAGAAAAAGAACAAGAATTTGTCTTTAAAAAAACCTACACGATTAAAAAAAACAAGAGTAACATACTCGAATCCGCGCACTACGAAAAAAACGCAAGTCGATTTTGCATGAAATTATTTTTCACCGAACATAATCGCAGTGCGCGCATAGGTTACTATTGAAAAATATTAGTATTTTTGTAAAATAAGATGAAAATATATTAAACGTACCTTGGAAGTGGAGTAGGTGCCACAAAAACAAAAACTAAAGTACCTATATTTAATTATTTACAAAAAAAATGCGCCTTGCGGCTTTTTCGGGCATTCACTGATGATGATTTCCCAGTAAACCTTCTGTTCATTTTTTTTGTGCTTCGTCGGGGGCCCCCCTGGACGTGGGGCCCTAAGCTAGTGCTTAATTTGCTTAAGGGTTAATCCAGGACTGCTCGTTAGCAAGGCTGCGAAACCGGTAAAATTTCCAAACTTATCACGCACTTCCCATCAAACCTTTTTATTTCGGTTTCGTTCCTGAAACCGTTTTTTTTTTATCGAATTTTTAAGGAAATATTTTCATAAAGTTCTTGGAGAAAAAAAAAATGATTTGTTTACAATCATGAGCACGCGGAGATCATGTTGGAATATTTGGAAATGTCTTGTGAAGAGTCTTCTAGTAGCAGTTCTTCTTCAAAACCGGCTAAAAAGAGGAGAGGAGACAGAGTTGTATCTCGCAAAACTCATGACGCATTTCACAATTCGGGATTGATTTAAGTCATAAGTGAACAGGAGGGTCAGTGCGCTCACTTACTTGGTGGTAACTGGAAAGTGATACGACTGACCATGACAGGAGCAGTGTTGAAGGAAATTCATAACAGTAGGTAGGCAATATTTTTCAAAACTAAAACTTATTATGATTAAGTATAAGTGATACTATGGACTTACTAAATAATGAAATGAATTACTCAAAAATATGTTTCTTTTATCTACTTTTTCTATCCCTATTCCGGTATCCGACCGGATATCGCATAGTTAAGAAGCTATTCAGCTGGATAGTATTTTGGCGACCGGATGCCGGATAGTTGCCGGATATCCGTTTTAACTCTAGTAATGACAATTTTAAAATCAACTCCCATGGCTTTTGTACACACCCTTATATTTTGTACACACCGTTAGTACCTATGTATATATCTTAAGTACTATGACACAATGGCTAGTGATCCTTAGTTAATAACTGTATAATTACCGATACCTACATTGACAAAAACAGTTAATTATTGTATAATATCTACCAAGCTGTAATAGCCCTATTGCTTTGTCGTTATACACGAGTAGATATAATATGCATTAAGATCTTATTTATTTCTTATAACTATACCAGTATCACATAACTTTCTATTAAGATACAAAATCAAATAACTTCACATATATCCTCACGTATATAATATTCACATTAGTCGTTTGTATATTTTCTTATTGCTGGCTTAAATATTAAATATCCGCTGATAACGAACAATACAAAACAAAGTATAAAGCGATTTTTTTGTGTTGAATATCTACAACTGCAGCGCTTTATACAATAAATTTAATATACAATTTCACATTAAAAAAATGTCTAGCTAAGCCTACCAGCTCTTGCATCAGTAATGACGCCCATAACTCAATTATGAATTCATCAGTGAAACCAAATTCTTGCAATCACTGCTGTCAATTGCTTCTGCTAGCTGCATTGAATTGGTTTTTCCTTCGGCTAGATCCCACATTTGAGTTGCTAGTTCTGTGTCATTGATGCCCATGAAAGACTCCAAAAGGCCGTTAATCTTCTCGATGCCAGCTTTGGATTTATCGTCATGCTGTGAATATTGAAAAAGGTGAGGTGAAACTTAAAATATATATATTTATATATAGAAGGGTGTTAAATTTATAACAGCTTACCTCATCTTCTATCGTTGCTTGACCGTTTGCTTTAAATCTCAAAGTTTCCTTGCCCGAGCCATAATGTTGTTTCCTCCCTGCTCTGGCACTGCTAGTTTTGGGGCCAATACTTGCAAACCCACTTTTTAGAGGTTCAACTAGACGTATTATAAAAGTTGTCCCTTTTGGTATATCTTTCAATGTTTTCGCAACTTCATAATGCCGTTTTCCAACCATATTTTCACCGTTCAGCTTCTCAATGTGGTCGCCAACCTATATGAAAGTAAATTAGTTAATTCAATAATGTGTGACTTCCTCTTGAATTCTTAACAAGCTGAATAACCGTAATTTACTATAACAGTTTTCTCCGTTCTCCATTGTTCAGTGGAAGATTAAATAAATCAGTGAGGTGAGTATGTAGTTATTACCTATATTCATTTCTCTGAGCAGGTTTACAATGACATTATAAATGTACCTAGATATTGCGGATATTAAAATGTTACTGTTCGCATGACACGCGCCTATTTTAGTCCGATTTCCAATGATATTATTGGTATCATTACGATAATTGGATAAATAGCTTTTAGGTAGCCGGTTTTCACAAATCTCTCGATATTTGTAAGAACGAATTACATCATACCTGTATCTAAAAGAAATATGATTCTGCATGTAGGAGGACACATTAAGATATCGGGTCAGAATGTCAATTTGTCTAGTATCACTTCTGACCTCAAGGAATGGCCTTACCGCACAGCATGGTTTTGGGGAGTTGGAGAAGTAACTCACCATGTGGGCCCAGTGCGTATTGGTGAGTGTGATTATTACCATCCTGAGGAACACCGTGTGTTGACAGCTGAGTAAAATACGATTGTCACCACCCCTAGTCCTCCCTAGGACAAGTATCATAAGTCTCTTATGATACTTATCACTACGGTACCGGCGTATCCCTGCGCTCACCAACCCGCCTGCCAAGCGTGGTGAGTATGGCATTTACCCCCCAATGATGCACAACTATGCATTGGCCCCATAATCTCCGGCGGCCCTGCTATTCCGTGCTCTCTCTGGCAAAATATAACACTTGCACAGTGTGGACTGGCAAAATCTATAAGAGCTGGAAACAGATCCCGTTTCCAGCTTTTATAGATTTTCGCTTGACTGCTTATCTAAGCAGGTTACATTGGGATATCATAGGTTTTAAGTCCGAAGAGAGGGGGAGGATACCACAATACTTCAATCCGGCAACCTGTTTTATTACCGTGAGGGCGACTAACTATCCCAGGGTGGTGTCAGGTTTCTCGTCATAAATCTCAACAACAACATCGCGAAGATCGAACATGTGACAGCTAGGGGAACGTATCTTGTAGGTACTAAGAATCACCAAGCGCTATAAGCTGAAGTTGACACAAGTTTTCGCACCTACTTCACCGCACTGATGAAGTGGAGGTTATTTATGGTATTCGTAGAGCAATGCATACCTCCCAAACACACTTTACTGTCGTTATGGGAGACTTCAAAACAAGGCTGGGCCTTCGGAGCGATTGGGAGTTGAAAGTGGGGCAACATGGATTGGGGCATATCGAAACTAATTTTAGTTATTTTTATAAACTAGTCAACCAATAGATAGAAGAAGATAAAATAAAATCAATTTTTATGTTTACATAAAATAACAATAAGCATGATGACTGGGTCCTGGAATCGTAAGAACTATTTTATATTATCACAAATCTAGGTTAAAAATAACGATGTGCTTACTCTCAGCTAGAAAACTCATGATTTATGAATTTTATTAGTCTTTTAGTTCCATTTTATAAACAAAAGGATAACACATAGAATTTAAAGCAACTTTTGCTATAAAACCATTTTAATAAACGTAACATTTAATATAAGTAGTTGTAGTACGAAATTCATAAACTATGCATACTAACTACTAAGGCGTGACTTCATAACTAGGTAGCCATTTGTATGAAGGGTTTTTGGGAAAATCCATTAATATGTCTTTAGCATTGGAAAATGTCATTGGTGTGAAACGATACCGCTACAAAGAGTCCCGCTTCAAGCTTAAGCGTAGGCCTCCGCAGAGGACGATTTTCCACAGTATTTCAGAGTTTGTTGCCAGTTATGACATACAGAAGCGAATCGTGGTCGCTCACTAAGGGCCTCTAGGCCTATGGTTGCTCAGCATGCTATATAGTGGACTATGGTTGGTATTTTCCAATGCGATAAGATCCGAAACGAGGATATCCGTATGAGAACAAGGGTGACCAACATAGTCCACAGGATTAGTAAATTGAAGTGGCAGTGGGAATGGCACATAGTGCATAGAACGGATGGCCGATGGGACGGTAAAGTTCTCGAGTGGCATCCACGTAACGGAAAACGAAGAGTAGGCCGACCCACAACCAGATCGATGGATGACCTGTTAAGATGACGGGTAGCAGATGGATGTCAACTGCGAGGGATCGGCCCGCGTGGAAATTTGTTGAGTGTTGAGGCCTTCGTTCAGCAGCTGTTGGCTGCAGATGACTTTTACAGCTTCACAAGTGGCGAGCCTACCAAAGGACGGAAGCTTGGTCTGATTGTATATTATTATCATCATAGTTTGACCATAATAATATACATTTTCAGATTTGGTACCCGACCAAAGCAAACATTGCATGAACTCTAAATAATCTCTGTTCGTATTGTTCTGGTCCTGAGTGTCTTTGTTTGTAAAATATTAGACGTATGTAATGAAAAAGGTTAGTTTTACCGTTTTAATATAATAGTAAAACTGAAGTTTGGGTTTTGTGTAAAATTTGCATTTTAATAGTATATTAACTATCAACTATAATTTTTGAGTGTGTTCTCAAATACACAGTGCCTTTTTCGAGGTGGAAGGTTGGTAACCTAAGATTCAGGATTTATCCTAGTATAGGTATCAACCTGCCATAATCGTACTATTGAAGTGTTTTGCTTTTGATAAAAAAAAAAGTTTACATACATGTGGGTCATAATTAGTGTCCTAGATTTAAGATGTTGTGAATATATACGGAATTGTATGATTATGGTGAAAAATAAACGTTATTATTATTATTATTGAAACTTACTTCTATGTGCGGTATTCTTGCGACTATTGAACCTTCTTTGATCCTTTTAATAAATGAGTAACCTGCGCCGTTATCCGTAATTGTTAATCCGAGTGCATCTTCTGTCTTTACAATTTCTATTTCTTTGGGTCTGCCTTTTCTGTGAGCAAATATAAAATCTTCTAATCCTATTTGTCCTCCAAGTAGTTTCTTCATGTCCACTTTGTGGGTATTCAATGTGCAGAAGAGAATCTGAAACCATAGATATGTATTTCTGTTTAGTCAAAAGCAAGTAATATTATAGCTAGCATTGAGTTACCGTTTCTTGAATACAACTAATCTAATTTGCCACGCCTTGTCGTTGCGTGACTACAGTCAGTAAATTGATTTAAAAAACGTTATCCTAATTGTGCAGCGAATTATAAATATCAAAGTCATCAAATACTGTGAACATAATATTCTGCAAATTAATATTTTTATTATTAATTAACTGCAATAGAATTGGGCAAGTATGATATACAGGTCAGAGCATAACTTTGTAAAATTTTGTAAAAAGAAATTGTCATTCAATGCAGTTGTGTGAAATACCTACCTAGCTAAAACTTCAGTCTTCAATTTTATTGTATTAAGTTTTCCTATGTTTTAATAGAAATGCTAAACAATTAAAGCGTATACCGCTCGAGCGGTAAGCGAAGGCCACGACAATGTAGCAAATCCATACCAATATAAAAAATGGGAAAGCTTTTGTGTGTTTGTTTGTTCGTCTTTTACGGCAAACCGAGCCACGAATTGACATATTTAAGTGGAGATCGTACATAGTCGAGATGGTTGAAGGAATGTGACATAGTCTTGTTTTATCACTTTCTAACCCCCAAAAACTTTTTATATGGGAATTTTCGTAGTTTTTAAGGTGATATTCGGTAAACACAATCTTGACCATCAACAAAAATTACGTGCTTTATTCAGAAAACTTCCCTAAATTCTAAATCAGTAAAGGGTCGGTAGATTTAGGTCGCATTGATTCAGAAGCTTGGCTCTAGATCTTGACGTGAGATCTGATATCTTTTTTACAGGTGGTATTCTTGGCAACATCTTACATGAAGTGTTTTGGTGAGCCGAGCAGAGCCGAGAAAAAACCTGAAAGAACATGTCTTGCGTAGACGACCCACAATGATTGAGACTTCGACTATTACACCGAGGGTCCCGGGTTCGATCCCCGGGCAGTACAAACATTTGTGTGCATAAACATGTCTGTTTGTATTGGTCTGGATGTTTTCTACATGTAATATGTATGAATTTTGAAGAAGTATGTTTCTCCGTTGTTTAGTATCCCATTACAGGCTAATGCTTAGTTTGGGGTCTAGATGGCGCTGTGTGAATGTCTGTGGATAAATATTTATTTTGTTGAATGATGCTTAAACCGAAATAATCAAGAAAAATACCAGAAATTACTTTTTGTAGGTAAATTAACAATTCGATTACATATATCTACTTTAAACTCTATCTTTGTTCTCAAAACAATTAATCAGTCTTTTATAAACATAAAGGAGGCTTCATAATTTTGACCCTTGACCCATTAATTATAATACAATACAAGTGAAAGTGAAAAAGTGTTGACACGATGTACCTACCTAGTTGACTGTTAACAAATAGTTAAGATTTTTTTTATCTGTGTGGATAGTAAGTAGGAAAAGCATAGACTCAAAAAAATAACCTTCTTTTAACGAATTTAAATCCACACGAGCCCACAGAGCATTTCACAATCAGAAGACAGGTTATATGAAGCGATGTGTGGATGAGGTGTACATTAGCAATGGCAGACATTCCGGTCCTTGACCCTTCCCGTATAATACTGGGTCATCGTACAGCCACGTATACCGGCCGGTAGAACGCATCCACTTACTTAGTTCGAATAATACAACCAGACTGCGCCCCTGGGTCGATCCACTTCCTGACTGCTCAGCCGTGCGTGCTTCCGCAACTAGTGACATTTGGACCAAGCTTAAAATCAACATCATCATACGCTACAAATGTACCATACACAATATGTGCGAACGTCATACCTGCTTGTGTTTTAAGGTACAGATTTAATAACTTAAAAAAGAGCTGTTTTACCCATAGAACCGATACGTACTCGTATACAAAACAATATCGTCTTCTGCGCTTAAAATTTTCTGTTATCATCAGATTTCAAAAACGTTTATTTAAGATGAAAAGCAAAATAAGGAGAGATCTTATATAATTGCGATTTTCGAGTTTATCAGGGAACACAGGGTATGCTAATTTTCCTTAGATATTTATATATTCCTTACCTTTGAAAAGACGATACGATAAAATTATTAGACCAATATGATTAATTATTCTTTGTTTACGAATTCTAAATTCAAAAAGATGAAAGTAGCATTGTCTTTCTTTAATACTCGCGGGAAGTTGGCTAATGACACGACTTAAAAGGTTTCTAATATCATTTTTATAAATTCAATAGTAAGTATGCGCGAGAGACACTTCCAAAGTTGAAAAAAGTGTATCCCTCTAGTTTCTAAACTATGGGGTTGATAAAATTGAAAAAAATATATGATGTACATTACCACAAAATCTAACAACGAAATTTAGTTTGAACGATTTCTGGTGTGTAGTTCTTTTTATACGTCATAAACGGTGAACCACTATTTTCTCATATTAAAGGTTTAGTAGATGCCTAAGTAAATAAAAATAATTTTATTTAATGTTACTTGCTGCTGCAGAACCCTCCACGTGCGAGCCCGACTCGCGCTTGACCATTTTTTTTAAATTACAAACAAACAATAATTTTTGCTATAGAATGTCGCTTAACATACCTAATGTTTGCCCGTATTTCCGCGTAAAGTGGCGCACGCAGTTAACTAAAAAAAAAAGTTACATGCTTATGACACAAAAATAGATGCAAAGATAATGCTTATCAGTGCGCAAACAATGGGTGTCCATGAAAACGCGCACCCAACCTGTCGGGGTCGAGAAAAGGTCGTGGTGAAAATGGCACAGTAGGTAATTTCCTGATATTTCACGGCCTGTGAAAATACTAAAGGCGCGCCATTCTCAAGGTTATCTTGTGAGAATAGCGATAATATAAATGCCAAAGAACTTGCAGCTTATTGCGCTCTCTCGCTAAACCAACTATTTTTTCGACTCTCAAGATGAATGTGGAAACTCGTGAAACCTTATTTACCTTGTTTCATATCTATTTTGACATAAATAAAGACTGATTTCGCAAAATTAAAACGTTTTAGATCATTGAATTTAAAGCAAATTATTTATACTTTAAAATACAACTCATTAAAATAATTTGGATAGAAGGATAGGTATGTTAGAATTTAGGACTGTAATAATATCAATAACAATTTACTTACGTAGCTGAAATACCTAACTATCGAACAAAATCTACCGCTTGACTCGTTTTGGCAACATGTTTCTGAAGCGCAAAGGTAGTAAGTTACCTTTTCTCGAAGTTTTTCGTCGTGTTTTTTAACTCCCATATTCGCAGGATATGCTTTCGATAGTAATCTTATTAAACATACAAAGTCTCAATTGAATAGCTCTAAAACTTTAGATTTTATGCATATCTAAAATACGCCAATTTCGTAACTGACACACTGCTGATCTTGAAAATATTTGGCTATTTCCTGAAGTGAAGAAAGCTGAAATTTGGTACCTATGTAATCTAAGTTTAGTATACAACCAACAAAAAAACATAAACTCATGAATTTCGCCCCACCCTTAAAATGGGGTGGAATTTTATATCAGACTTTCACCAATTTTATGGATCAGGACATTAAAGTTTACATGGGACTGTAGACAGTAACTAAAAACCTATAATAAGTAGTACCTTAAGAAAAAAAACCCTATAAAGACTGCACATTAACCGATATGTAGAATTTGTTGAGGTAAGGATCGGTAGAGTTAGGTCGTGTAGATTCAGAAGGTTGACTCTACATGAGATCTGATATCTTTTTTAAGCGCAAACCTTTCTGTGGTCATCCACATTTATATATATTGTATATTGTGGACCTTTATACCCGTTATGTTTTTGGTGGTATTTTTGTATGTTGCAGTCTATTTATGGTTTAAGTTTTTCTTAAGTTCTTATAAATAGGTTTTTATTTATCGTCTACAGTCCCGTGTAACCTTACATGTCGTAAATAATAAATTTAGCGAGTCTCATATAATTGCAGGAATGGGGGCCAGCACCTGAGGGTGCGATATTCATAAGTTTATGATTTTTTTTTGTTGGTTGTATTAGAATACATAGGTACCAAATTTCAGTAAGTCGAGTAAAATTGGCAAAGTGCGAGACGGACTCGCCCGTGGAGGGTTCAGCAGCGAGTAATATAATATAATATAAATTTACTGAGTCACCTAAAAACTACAGACCAGATAACTAAACTTCGTTGTTAGATGTCGTGGGAATGTACATTATATATATATTTATGTTTTTTAATTTTATCAACTCCATAGTTTAGAACCATTGCACCCGTGCGAAGCAGGGGCGGGTCGCTAGTTTTATTATAATCGACTTTACATCGGTAGAGATATATGTACTTATCGTGATTGATCCTGATAATTTATAGAAATAAGTTTATAAGTCTACTTTAATAATAAGTGTGACTTAGCATACCATTATGTTAATCGAAATCTGATACCATATCGTAATTGTATTATCTTATTTTATTATAGCTCGAATTATAGTAGTGCCAGATCCGTGCATGAAGTTTTTCATTGAAATATAATTTTTCCAACAGTTCAACCTATTTTACAATCATGATAGCCATTTGATCAAATTTATGTATTATGGTTTTTAATTAACCTTTGATAGCAGGATTGTTTGTACCTTTTTCTAAATCACTTATTTTTGTATTAGGTTGTGTCTTAAAGTCTATTTTACTTATGTGCTTATTATTTTTCAAAGTGTATTTTTCGCTCTCTTCAACCTATTGTAGAAGTCTACAGCTAGACATAGGATTAGTCTTCCCCATTTTGCGACAGAAGTGTATTTAGACTTGACCGTATTATCTGTATCATTTACGAGTATGTATGCACCTAATAACATATAATTAGTTAGGTACCTACTTCAATTGCGCACCTAAACATTTCCATTAATCAATTATTATTATGGACATATAACTCAATTTACCTTTCTTGTGCAAATGTGTCTGCGAAAGACCATACAATTTGAATATGGGTCGTATACGTTATAACTGCAATTGTAACCAATATGATATAATACTATAATCTATATAATCTGTAGTTACACAGCTAATATACCTACAATCAAGTACCTACACACTTAATTGTCAATTCTAGCTGCCGTCCTATAGTTTATCAATATCAAATCTATCGAATGTATCTTATACGTTTAAAGTATAAGCAGTTTCTAAACGAAGTCAACAGCTTCCAAAGTGGCAAAATATTTTACTAAAAGAAAATTTTCGGCAGCCATTTTTCTATTAACATTGACTGACCTTGCCGGTCCACATACCACTATAACAATGCTCACCGTCATTATGATCACGAGTTCATCGACAGTTCGTTACAAATGTTCTTTACATTACAAATTAAAGGAATAACACAAGAATATCATTGGTAAAACTTTCAAATATAACTATCTACTATATAGTATATATAGCGTTGAGGAGGGTGGAAGTTGGATGCAGGCTGCTCAGGACCGGGATAGTTGGCGCTCGTTGGGGGAGGCCCATGTTCAGCAGTGGACGATGGTGGGCTGATTGATTGATATATAGCGCTTGTGAAGGATCTCATGAATGTGCTTATAGGCCTCTCCCTTACCCAACCTTTTCCATCCCAACAAGGCTACTATCTATTTGGAAACCTTAAAAATACCCAGGTACTCTCAATGACTATAGTTACATTATTTTGGCAATTTATTTTTTGTTTAGGTACAGTGTGGTAGGTAATTATATAACATTGTCATTATAGTAAGTCTACTTCGGAATTCGAGATACCCAGCTGTAAGTCTGTAAATACATGTATATATTTATTTCTACCTGTCGTGTACTACCACATATCTGTAAAGTTATTGGGACGGGTCAATTTATAAATACATAGGAAATCAGTTCCGGGAAACCATCACAACGACTTCATCGTCTGTTGCGCATGATGACACGATTGGATCAATTTTCCTAACCGATGCAGATGTGCATCGTGTGACGCATTTGTTGTATCACATATATACAATTACATTCTATATTGACGATTGACCCTGACTTTATTTCTGCATCAGCTTTGTTTAAAAGATTAGTTAAACTATTAACAAACATTGTGTAGATAAGTAATACCTACAATTTATTTATTTGCAGTAATAAAGCTACTACACACAATATTTTTTTAACCTAAAGAGTGAGTTAACCGCCAGAGATTAGACCCCAGGATTCCAAGCACTATAGAAAATAAATTGTTTTGTGTTCCATACTACCTTTATTCGTCAGCACGGTTAAAATACTTAATTGGTTAACTTGTTAAAATAAAATCCTATTTTTCAGTTAATCATATTCTATGATCTTATTTCAAAAATAATCATTCTTATTTATAATAAAATAAATTGAAAATGTATTTAAAGTTATTAAAAACTCTTGTTTGTCACTCTTATAATGTAATGGCCACTGAGTAAATGCCTGTGACCAACTAATTATGCTAGTGTTTTCACCGTGGTCGGTTTCTCCTCGACTCATTTGCCACCAACGCATATCACGTGTTTACCTACATAATGACATTGCAATGAAACTGTTCTGAACCTTACAAAATGAAGTTTTAAATTATAATGCGTACCTACTAACTTATCAACGACAACGCAGTCTAATTATAATATGTGGCCGTTAATACTTGTTTATAAACGTAGTTTAATTTATTGTTAAAGTGGAAATTCGGAAACGAAACCTAAAAAAAGAAGCTTTATTTCCTTCTTAAAAAGAACTAAGTAAATAAATAAGTGGCTAATTTTGTAAATATAAGTCATGGTTACAATTATGTATTGATATTTCATTCACCTGAGAATCTAGATTTAAAGAACCGTAGAACTCGGACAATATAATAGAGCTGTAGTTCTTCTATGACGTTTAGGTATATAACTAAGGTTTGGCGACATCTCTATTTCATTCGTTGACATTTAAATTGACAAAGACTAACAAATTATTACAGCTACGTAGTTCAACAACACAAATGCCACAACTGCCAGGATCGCTTGAATCATAAGCTATGGAATTCTTGTTGTGGAACAAAGGCAATTCTTGAAATGAAGTCATCGTAATAATGGATACCTGCATACCTACATGTATTGTAGTATTTTTTCAACTTCATTTTAAGAATTATTTTCTTAATAGGTAAAGCTAGTTAAGGTAATTGTATTTTATTCAATTTCCTTTTTATCGGAATGAATATTAAATTAACTTTTTTGTGCGTCTAACTCTCTTATCATTTTCATTAGTAGTTTTCCTGTTTCCCAAGGTCTGCTGGAAGAAATATATTTAAGTTAAACGCTAACTTGCACTTCATTGCGTTTTTCTGACACATATTAGTTTAGTGGACATGTTATTTTTAAACTCTCTTTGACCTATCACAGTCCACTGCTGGAGTCCAGTCTCCACTGCAGAGCTCGTCTGCTTTGCAAAATCGTTGACGTTAGGACATGATGTTACTTGTCGAAAACCGCCCAGCCCCACTGAATCCTCCTACTAGCCTCCCTCTCGAAGTTATGCCAGCCAAGTTGGATGGTTTGGCTCAGGTTCAGATGAGAAATATACTCTCCATTGAGGTTGACGCCTCCTACAGACCAGTTCAAGGTTTCAAACACATCGTCCAATACGTTTGTAAAGTTTCGGGAGATAACATCCTCTTGCCTTACACCACGACGCAATTGGATGAGTCTTGTCCGCTGGTCTTTTATCGGAACGGTTATCGTTGCTGCGTTAAAGAGACACTTCATCACAATAGCCCAGGTTTACCACAAATGCCATATACTGTATACAGCGGCTGGTTATACTCTTCGGACTTCTGTATAAGCTAACCCCCATTTGAGGAGAGTGGGGGGTACAAACGGGCCAAAAAGTAGCCTAAAACCTATTCTAGGTTATCTACTATCAACATTCCAAGTTTCAATAAAATCTACCTTAAAACTGCGAATAATCGAATATGACACTTCCTCTCCTATTTGAAGGGTTTGGGGGTGGATTTTTGAAAAAAAATATATGCCATAATTTTTCGTTTTTGACAAACAGTCCGCATACCAAATTTCAGCATCGTACTACCAAAATTGCAGGATGTTCCATACAAACTTCCAACCCCCATTTTAGGGGAGTGGGGGGTGAAAACGGGACAAAAAGTAGCCTAAAACCTATTCTAGGTTACCTACTTTCAACATACCAAGTTTCAATAAAATCTACCTTAAAACTGCGAAAAATCGGATATGATACTTCCTCCCCTATTTGAAGGGTTTAGGGGTGGATTTTTGAAAAAAATATATGCCATATTTTTTCGTTTTGACAAATAGTCCGCATACCAAATTTCAGCGTCGTACTACAAAAATTGCGGAATGTTCCATACAAACTTCCAACCCCCATTTTAGGGGAGTGGGGGTGAAAACGGGACAAAAAGTAGCCTAAAACCTATTCTAGGTTACCTACTATCAACATACCAAGTTTCAATAAAATCTACCTTAAAACTGCGAAAAATCGGATATGATACTTCCTCCCCTATTTGAAGGGTTTGGGGTGGATTTTTGAAAAAATATATATGCCATATTTTTTCTTTTGTGACATATAATCCGCATACCAAATTTCAGCGTCGTACTACCAAAATTGCAGGATGTTCCATACAAACTTCCAACCCCCATTTTAGGGGAGTGGGGGGTGGAAACGGGAATTAAAGTAGCCTTAAACCTATTCTAGGTTACCTACTATCAACATACCAAGTTTCAATAAAATCCGTTCAGCCGTTTAGGCGTGAAAGCGTAACAAACAGACAGACAGACAGAGATACTTTCACATTTATAATATATATTATATAATATATATTATTATAGTATAGTATGGATGTTGTGTTTAAGTTGTGAGATTACGATTTAACTTATAGGTTAGTAGGTAGGTACCTATCTAAATTAATGTAGGGAGCGTAGTAGGTGAGTCACAGAGTTCATCTTATCATTTCTCAGTTGAATTAGGTAAAGGTACTCAACTGAGTCTGTGACAAATTTATGTAAGAATTTGATTCTATTATTAATAAAATAATAGAATCAAATTCTTACATAAATTTGGCTTGGACAAGTAGGTATTATTTTTTATAAGGTTATTATTATTTATTTATTATGTTAACATATTCGTTTTGCAAATTAATGATAGATATAAAAAAATAATTTGGCTTTATTTAATTAACTAAGAAGGTAGGTAACCCACTTATAAAAGTTAATTTGCCGTACTTATCATAAATATTTTATTTGTATATATTATTAAATTTTTACTCACATCATCTGCTGCAAAGTCGTAACATTCAGCTATCTTTTGATACAGTTCCTTAACATTGGAAAACCCGGAGATAAGTCCAAGAGGACTCCCATGAGCTTGCTGGCAATGAAACACGAGCTGTGACTTCTGAGCGCCATTATTGTTGTCCACTCCATTGTGGTCCTGGTGTTCGTCCGCCGGTGGAGGCGGAACCGGCGGGGGAGTGTACTTTGGTGCCTTTTTCTTGAACAGCGACATCGCAATCGAGCACTACGTAACGGTAATAGATTTTTTACAGCAAAAACGTCAGAACAAACACATTCTCCATCCGTGCACAATATTTTTTAATCACTACACTCTTATCTAACGAGTATTTTAAAATGTACCGTCACGTCATAGCATACGATAAGCTATCGCCCAATGGCGATACTGGATAAGATTATGTGTTGTTTAGTTGAAGGTAATTCATTGGATTGCGTTCCTACCAAGGTCCGGAACGAGTTAACGGCGACCGTACCCAATAGCGACTGACTGAATGGTGCTCGGTGCTCGTACTCGTAGCCAGTCGTAACTCGTGAGAGGGCGAGCACTCACCGGCTGCGACTCGTCATTCATTTACACAGTTCTTTTTAAAGTATGTCGATTAAGAAAACATACATTAAACAAAACGATACACACAACTAGAATCCGGCATTTAGTCATTAATACCTAAGGTCTAATATAATTATTTTATACTTAAATCAACAATGATGATCTAAGATTTTATAAAATCCTAGATTTTCGTACGTTAATAATAAATATCCTGCACTTAAAAATATATTATAGCATTAATCAACACATGAATATTTAAAATAAATTAAAAATTGATTTAATGGGATCATTGTTTTGATAACGCCTGACCGAAAGAAATACTAATTTGAGCAATGTAAATAATTGCTTGTATTGTAGTTGATATATAAACTTGAAAAAGCCTTTAAAAATACTTGAAATATCTAATTAGCAAATATTATGTATGTGAAACGTACCTATACAAACGTGAAGGTAAATATTGATACAAACCGAATCTTAGATTAACCCAATAACAAATTTATAAGTGAAAAAGCCTGACCATCGACAGAATCATTTACATATTTAAATGCGCCTAATGTCATTTGTACCATTGACAAGTACCCTTGATGGTACAAATGATACATTAGGTCTTCTGTACCATCAATGGTACTAGCAGTGGCGTGCACAGAGATTATTAGTAGGGTATGCAAAGTGAGTAGGGATCGGATCTCGAAAATACCGGGATACCGGGCCAAATTTGGGTCTTATTAATACCGGTATTCATTTCACGAAAACCAGGATTTTCGGTTTAAGTAAAATAAATAAAAAGTTACGCGCCATTTAATCGTATTAGGCGCGCGTGAGTCCGTTCACTTTGCAAACGATGATGATGTCAATTTCAATGACGGTTTTCATGTACCTAATCGTAAGGACTTATCCTAACAACGAATTCACTGGAGCACCTTAGAAATGGGAGGGCCCTGGGTGATAACGGAATTTACTGCACCGGAGACGTGGTCCAGCGTCGTCATCTTGTTCTTTAACAGGTGAATCAAGAGGAGAACAGGGTGATAAAACTATCTTGAAGAGTTATAGACCAATAGCACTTAGGAGCCACGTCTATACGTTTTTCAGAGTTGTGACGAATCGTCTCTCAATAAGACTTGACGAATTCCAACCACCAGATAAGGCTGGGTTTCAAAAAGGCTACAGAACCGTGGACCACATTCATACACTTCGACAGCTTATACAGAAGACCAAATACTATGGCATCGATATATCGAGGTAATGAAGTGTCTCTCCAACGCAGCGACGATTACCATTCGGATCCAAGACCAGCGGACAAGACCGATCCAATGGCGTCGCAAGGTGAGACAGGTTGATGTTACTTTCATCCCCGATACTCTTCACAAACGCAATCGAGAATGTTTTTAAGACCCTGGACTGGCCTGGACAAGACGTGAACGTCAATGAAGAGAATACATCTCACCTTCGTTTTGCTGACGATATCGTCATTGGAAGAGCTTGCTGAGATGCTGAACAACCTAAATGAATCATCCCGATGAGTTGGGCTTAGCAGGATTTGGACTAGACGAAAATCATGTTCAATGACTATATCATGCAACAAGTCACAACCATTATACGTCGATGGCGTTCTTTTCGAGGTTGTGCGAAAAAATACGTTTACTTGTCTATCTCAATTGGTTGGTCTTCACGTCGACGATTCCGCAATTTTTAAAGACAAAAGTCTTTGGTCAAAGCGTCCTACCCATACTAATAACATACACATCTGAGACATGGGCACTGACTGCGGGATTGTTGCACAAATTTAAAGTTACTCAACGGGCAATAGAGCGAGCTATGCTTGGGGCTTCTCAAATAGATAAGATCCGTAATGAAGTTAAGTTATCCGCAAGAGAACTAAAGTTACCGACATAGCTCGCCGGATCAGCAAGTCGAAGAGGCAGTGGGCCGGTCCCGTATATCGCAGAACCGATGGCCATTGGATAAGACGAGTTCTGATGTCGACTTGCGAAATATTGCTGATGGAGGCACGATGAAGAAAGCGGGAGAACGGGATATCTGGCGTAATATAAGGGAGACCTATTTCCAGCAGTGGACTGCGATAGGTTGAATTAAACAGTTGAAACAGTTTTCTCTACTATTTAACGGATGATATTATACATATACATCTTCCTCTTGAATCACTCCATCTATCAAAAAAATTGGCCAAGCGCGAGTCGGAATAGCCCATGGTGGGTTACGCAGTAACAAGTAACTTAAAATAATGGACTTTTTATTTACTTGGGCACCTACTACAGCTTTAATATGAAAAATAGTGTTTCACCGTTTATGACGTATAAAAGAAAAACTACACACCAGAAATCTAAATTTCGTTGTTAGATTTTATGGTAATGCACATCATATATATTTTTTTATTTTATCAACCCCATAGTTTAGAAATTAGAGGGGGGACACACAATTTTTTCAACTTTGGAAGTGTCTCTCGCGCAAACTATTCAATTAATAAAAAAAAATATTAGAAACCTCTATATCATTTTTAAAGCTCTACACATTGATACCCAACACTGGGGTACGATGAAAATTCAATTGTTGAGTTTCAGTTCAATATATGGGGAACCCCAAAATATAGTGTTTTTTTTTAAGTTTCTTATCAAAAATAATAACGGTTCACATATTACATATCGTCGTTGATAGAACAATAACGCGTAACTAACATTGTACAATACCGCGTATGTGCTGTTGACCAAATTTTACAGGAGAGCGAAAAAACTGATTTTTACGAAACTAATCAGCCAACTTTTGACTGAACTTTAATATAGAATAATAGTATCCTATTGCAATTGTAAACAGTGTCTGGAGTTATTAGCTTCAGTAATTTTGCCAAAAAAACACTTACGCTGTATTGGTTCTATCAAGTGTGGATATTAAATTGTAAATCTAAATCCAAATATTAATTGAGTACACTTAGAAATAAAATAGCTTCAGAGTATCATTATTAATTAGGAACTTATCACAGTCTTATAGTTTTCACATAAGAACAATCTTACAACTTAGTAAATATTAAATTGAGATGGAGATTCAATGGACAAATAAGGAACCATTTAATCACAATTTTATCTAATTAGTTCATATTAGGTGCCTAAAAATACTAGTAAAAAGTTGCCACGTTGCAAATTTGAAAAAAAAAACTGAAATAAAATCCAAAAGTTTACTAAAGTTAAAATTGATTTATCTTCATCTATATGTCAAATTATCATAAAACCATGACAATTGCGATGTTTTCAACTTCTGTAATGATCATACTTAGTTTCTTGAATTGGCAGTCTGGACGGAGGCTATGGTGGCACACTAGATAACGAAGATGATACGACTCTAGGACTCCGAGGTTAGGGGCTAAAATCGTGTTCGAAAGAGGTTTTAAAGTCAATTGTACCATACGGGTTCTACCTATTTACCCATAGGTCTACAACACAGCTATCACAGAGTCTAGGTCGAATAGAAGACCGCCTAGGTCTTATGGAGTCGAATATTTGGAACTGTTTGGCGCTGTAATCCCGGAAAAAAGTTAAGTCTAGCTGTGCTGTGCTGTGTTCCAAACGAAAAGGTCTTCTCCTAGCTTCTTTTGTTAAAGATGCATATTGATTATTTCATAAGTACAATATTTTGGTATTTTTCAACTGTCTATGCCTCTAAGACAGAAAGTATGGAATCTACATCCATCGGCATGTGCCCTTTCTCGAAAAAAGTTTGATTTTTCTACTGACAACAAAAGAGTGCATTTCTGTTTTGTGCTGTGCATCTATCAGTCCAAATTGCGACATCTTTTTGGTCCATCAATAAATTTCTTAAATCAGGGGCGTAGACGCTTTAAGGTCAAACCAGTAGCAAACTATTGTCTCAATGTATGCTTTTCCGAGCATTCTGTTTTCTTTTGTTTTGGATTGCTTTCCAGCTTGCGTAATCTAGATGCGGCGACTAATGACAGTTCAGTGTCCCTGACATTCTTTCCAGATAAAGGCATATTAGTTGGATCGTCAGGTCCAAAATCAATATCAGCATTTGGCAAATAGATCTTCGTCCATGACGATATCGGTTGTGATGGGGACGGGAATATTCGGATTATCGGCGGTTGTAGCGACCAAATTTAAAAATAATAATTGTAACATAAGTTGGAGGAACAGCAGGTATTTAACGCCCAGTATTAAGGCAGCTGCCTTAATACTGGGCGTTAAATTTAGTGCCTTCATTTTTTGGCTAGGAGACTTTGGCGTCTGGTGAATTTGCTGTAAAGTAAATATTTTCACTAATTGCAGCACCTTCGAAATAACTGTTAGGATCGCCGTTGAAGTTATGCTCTTTGCTCATTGTTTCTTTTCTACTGCTGTAAAAATTGAATGTTATAAACTAGGTATGTAAAGCTTAGTCACACACCATCCAAACTATTTAATATAAATGCAAAATTAAGTCGGATTTCACGACAAAACTACTGAACTGATTAATATAAAATTTGGTAGACAACTTAATAGCAACTTTTATCCCAATTTTCGCATCAGAAAGCTAAAAGCTAGGCATGTAAATCCTTGGGGTTAAGCTAGTAATTTTCTAAAGGCATAAGTTACAAAATCAACACTGACAATGGTATATGATAGTATTTTAAATAAATGACCTATAATTACATGGTAAACAATTCACTTTAACTATTGAAATAGTATTTTTTTTTCGGAGCGTCGCACAAATCCTGCCGTTCAATTGACGCAGATCCGCTGTATTCATGTTGAAAATTGTTCATCGACAGAGTCGCGGTATTGTTTTTTAGCGATTTTGACGCTTTTATTAAATTATTCAAAATTCTGTGAATGTGAGGAGACGCCAAGCACCATAAGGTACCCCAGGCCGCGATATCTCATTTTTGATTTTTTTGTACATCCACGGTATGGGACAATGTTAGTTTCGCGGTATTGTACTAAGTATTAACCACGATATACTTAAAAAATTTGAATAGTGTAGTGTTTATAGTTTCGGAGAAAAAAGGGTGTGACATACGAACGGACAGACAGACAGACTTGACGAATCTAAAAGGGTTTTTGCCACTTAGCTACGGAACCCTAAAAACCGCATCAAAATTCGTTGCATAGTTTTAAAGATTTAAGCGCACATAGGGACAAAAAAGCGACTTCGTTTTATACTATGTAGCTCAGAGTAACTAGACTTACTCCGTGTTATGTAGTGATATCACTTACCCGTAAAATCTTCGATCAATCTTTGAAACAACTGAAAGTTCGCGTCACAAATCAGGTTTCATTTCCGTCTCCGTCACTAAAATTGAGTGTATTTCGAGGCCGTAGACCACCAGGCACGGAATACATGAAGTTAGTGTCCCTCGGTGGACGTATACGAATATGAAATAGAATATACCTATACTGAATATAGTGCTTTAACTAAACGTTTCGTAGAACTTCAAGGAAACTTTGTTTTCCTTTTTAATTGCATCTTATGAACAAAACTAAATGCATCAATATTAATTTAAATATGCAAATTATTTTACAAATCCCCCAACAAAATTTGACACGTCTCTGAATCAAAAAAATAAATTTTTGAAATGGTTTTTTTAAAAAAAAAATAATCTTTTTTTTTTTTTTTTTTATTTAAGTTTAGCAATAAATCTACGAGGAGGCTACAGCTTTCTTGGGGTAGTTTGCCTTCCTTGAAGCCATTGCGAAACGCCTCCTCACGATCTTCAGGTGGCGCATGCGGCCAGTTCCTGTGGTCTTCCTGCGCTTGGCCTTCACCGACCAGTGGTCTGAAACAATTTTATAAAATGAGTATTATACCATTGCGCACCTTCACCTAAACTTGAATACTGTTTTTAACCGACTTAAAAATAGAGGATGCTCAAGACGTCGACGTCTTATTTTGTTGTTACGCCGATGACTTCGCCATTTATTATCGATTTGATGATTCTTCTTGTTGATGTTTCTTTCTTGATGAGAGAATAGTTCAGTATAGTCCCATTTAAGGAAGTCAAGTCTGATGAAGAGACAGCTGAAATCATTCATTTCAGTTGTCTCTTCATCAAACCTAGTCTCCTTCATCAACCAGAATCGAATCGATTCGCTAACAACAAGTGTGTCAAAATTCGGCCAGTTTTACATGGTAATCCAAAAACATATGACGACATTAGACGCTTATTTGTCAGTCTTAGATTATGTAAGGAAAAAAATTTTTTTTACAAAATACGGCTGCCAAACTAAATAGCCAAATTTTTTTAGCAAGGTTATTATAAATCCGCTCCCCACAGGACACCCCGCTGATGCGAAATTGGGTTCTACTGGATTCCCTACTTTTTACAAAATTTAAAAAACAGCATTCAAAAATAAATTTTGAAAGTCCCAGCTCAAAACAAAACAGCAACGAAAATTTGGCTTTCTCAAACCACCTTTACTACATCCCAACCAATATGGGTACTAAACCATGGATAAACATACTTTTTTATGTAAATATACATTTTAGTAAAAACACCCAGAATTGTATTTTTTAAAGAGACATATTTATGCACACAAATGTTTATACTGCCCAAATCCTTGTGTAGTATCAACATCGCCACCATTACACCAAATAGGTTGTAAAACAATAATATGAATAAAAGTACTATGTATGTATAGGAACATTTGAACTTTTAATATGCAATTAATATTAAGAATAAATATGTTAAAAGACTGCCAAATATCAGTATACATTTTTACTTTGTACCTGTGTGGCATATTTTCTATTGGATCTAGATTCTCAGTGATAACCATACCATAAACAAATTTATAGATCAACTAAAATTAGCCTTGTAATGTACAATGGTAATTAAAAGGCAGGTACCCTAGGCCTAGAATAACTTTATAAAATGCATTTTCATAGCTTAAGCGATTAGATGTAGTTTCAACTAGTGATGTATGTTAGAAATCCCTGTGCAATGAACAATATTATGGATGGAAACATTGCAATAATAGAATTTCTAGTTTTCTTACCTACATTATACAAGAAATAAGTCCATATCAGAAATATTCCTCAATCAGTAGGAATACAAACTAGAATACCTAATTAATATTTAATTATTTGAAACGTAAATATATTGTAAAATAGCAAAGCTTAAACTAACGAGGTACAATCGGACAAATGAGACTTGAGCATTAATAGAAAAGTCTTAAATGTATTACTTACACGAACGTAGCTTTGCTGCTGGGTAACCACACTGAGCACATTTAGATTTCTGAATATGATAAGATGATCTACCACATCTTCTGCATAGTGGGTCTTATTCCGCGCTTTCCGAAGCTGGACGTACCTTTCGTCTGAAATAAACATTGTATAGGTTAAAAAGTAACCTATCATAAGTTCATGCAAATATATAATCCGATTTATTCAGTAAATAATTCCATTGTAAAAGCACTCTTAGTGATATACTAATCAATTTAAATTATTACAGATATTTTCAGATTTATTTCACTTAAATTAAATACACTACCATTTTGTCACAATTTGACAATCAAAGAGAATGTTAGTGATGTTACACTTTACCAAGAAAGTTGGAAAATCAACTGAAACTTCATTTGAGCTTTACGTCAATTGAAATATTTTTTTACAAAAAAAAATGTTCTCTAAATATAATTAATACTTTGGTTTCAGAAGAATAAATAGCATTTTGGTAGATAAGGTTCAGATCATACCAAAGAAAAATTGTGTAAAGAATAAATATTATAAGCAATACCAATTTCATAAAAATAAATATTGCGGCGGTATGTAAACAACAAAAGATTGCAAGTAAATTCGGAGTGCTCACTCAGAATCGTGAATTTAATCCGAGCGTGAGTTACCTATTTGCCATTAGAAGTCTAAATAGATTGTATTTTTTATAGTGAAGGTAACATCGTATACACAGATTTATACACTAAAGGTGTAAATCTGTGATCGTATACATGCCATATGTTATATTTCTTCTAACAGATTAAAGTTGTTCCTCCTGTGTTAGATAAGAATCCATCCAAAAATCCAACTTTGCAGTTAAAGCATAGCATTTTGCGAATTCCAGCCGAAAGAATAGTGATGGGACTCGAATGACTTTTGATTCGAATGAATCGAATCAAGGCGAAAAAAGTTTGATTCGAATCAGTTTTTTGATTGATTCGAATCAGTGCCCCATTCGAATCAACAAGTCTGATTTGAATCAAAAGTCTGATTCGAATCAAATTCACCGATTCGAATCAGCACCCCATTCGAATCAACAAGTCTGATTCGAATTAAATTCACCGATTAGAATTAGCGCCCCATATACGAATCAACAAGTCTGATTCGAATAAATTTCATTGATTCGAATCAAATTTACCAATTCAAAACAGAGTTGCGCGCAAGCTTACATGAGCGACGAAGCAATCAAGTTCGTTCAAGTTTTATTTCGATATGATGATGTGACTCGAAATTAAACTAGAACGAAATTCCAAAATCGACATTCGGATCAATTCGAATCACAAACAAAATAATTGAATAGCGATTCGAGTTAACCCTTGATTCAAATTATTTTGAATCAAATGATGATTCGAATCAAATGACGACTCGAATCCGATTTATATTGGTATGAAGTTCGAATCCGATTCAATCCAGTTATATTATAAATAAATAAAAAAAGAAAGAAAAATATTTATTTGGCGCAATAAAGTTATACATGTTAATTCCTTAATACTAAAAATAATTATAATGCTACTAAAATGGTGGCCACTCAGCTAATGCCAAGACTGTTTTGTCAAGGCGCTGTTTTGCAGTGGAACTAAAGAATAAATAAATATTATTTCATCAAAATCCTTTCTTAAGGAATGCCTACGACCTAGCAGCTTGATATATGAAAAGTCTGAGCCCGATTGGTATAAAATTAACAAAGTTTCATACTCTATTTTATACCATTGGGGAGTTAAATTAATCTAAATCATTTCTTAGCGGATGCCTATGTCATACCATCTACCTTCATTCCAGCCCGATCCGTCAAGTGGTAAACCACTGATTCGACACTCAGTCAGTCACCTTTTTGAGTTATATTTATTTAGATGTAGATATTTTTATATAATTATATTATTCAAGTTAATACGAACTTATAGGTAATTTAAATGATGTGTTATACTAAACTCAATGGGCAGGTAGGTGATACTGAATAAAACTAGACTAAATGTTGATTGTTTAAATATTTTTAACAAATCAATCCGAACATTAAACACTTGAAGTGATCTTAAATCTAATTAAAGAATGATAATTTTAAAAAAGTAGATTATCAAATTTAATTTGCTTAATTAGAATTGCAAAAATGACGGAAAATATAATCAAATAAACAACAGTTTATATTCGCTGTTTTAGATGCTATGCTAATAGGTCTGGGCTAAAAATCTACTAGAATCTGTTACAAGAAAAAAGTTCCGCGGCGATTTGTGGAACTTAATTAGCAAAACGGCCATATTGTCGTTTGCCAATTGTATTATTTAGGTTTTTGTAATAAATTTCGTTGAGTTTCTAGCTGCATCAAAGCGATATATGGATTTTTCATGATACTGGGGTGGATTGAGCGGTAGTTATTGTGTGTAGGGATTCTTTAATGAAACTTTCCGCTTGTTCACACCACTATTGCATTATAATAATATAATTATAATTCAATTTACGAATTATATGGAAATAAATTTTAAAAGTTAAGATTCTTTAATTAGAATTTATGTTTGATGTTCTGATTGATTTATTAAAAACATGTATACAATCAATATTCACTCTAGTTTATTCAGTAATACCTATCTGTCAATTGTTTTTAATACAGAACCTCATTTCAATGACCTAATTATAGTATTATAATTATATAAAATAACTGTAATTTGTATTCACCGGATTGAATCGGATTCGAACTTCGTACCAATGCGAATCGGATTCGAGTCATCGTTTGGTTCGAATTGATTCGAATCATCATTTGATTCGAATCAAAATTTGATTCGAATCATTATTTGATTCGAATCATCATTTGATACGATTTGATTCGAATCAAACCCTGAATTCGAATCAAGGGTTAACTCGAATCGCAATTCGAATATTTTGATTGTGATTCGAATTGATTCGAATGACAATTTTGGATTCGAGTCCCATCACTAGAACAGAACATCTTTTTAGGGATGGTCGATATTAGAAAAACATCGATGTTTACATCGAATTAAAAGTATCGATGCACGATAAATATCGATTGAAAGACATTGATATTTCTAAAACATCGATGTTTTTGTAAACAAATCAAACTGGTTTTTATATTTATGCAAATTTTAATTATTAGAAATGCACTTTTACGAGACACCTAAAATCACAAAATCATAAGAAAAAATTTACATTCCAGTTATTTAAGTTTACTCGTTAAAAA
>PQWD01013029.1:0-29233 GCA_019425675.1 Leucinodes orbonalis
TCTGTACAATGTCAGCTCCTTGATAAACCTTGACGACCTCGCCGTGAAAGATATTTGAAAACATATATAATATTTGTGACAATGTAAAATATTATACGAACGGATTGAAATACAAATAGACATTGTTGTCAATTACGTACTACGTACCTTAGATGATTGTGTGAAAATATCAGCTGATGAAGAATGCATGTTGTGATTATACTAGTTATCAATAAAATCTTATACGGAATAAATTAATATGTTTTTGTATTTAGTCGTTTGAATTTATAGAAACCCACGTATAATTAAGCCCTGGAACAAAGTAAAATTACTGAAAAAAATACTCCGTTGCTTCTGCCTACTGCTGCAAGCTTGCAAAGGATAAGTATATTTACTAAGTAGTACGCTGCAGTTCGACATGACAATCGGGATATGATATGAAGACGGGGGAAGAAGGGGGAACTTGTCGCGTACTATACCCTCACATCTTGAGCTTATCCATTTCGATATCTATAAGTAGCCACTTACCTACTTAAAAAATAAAGAAGCTGCTATCATCACTTCAGCCATAAGTTAAGGTGCAGATGCACCGCTCAAAATGGTTGTAGTAGCAGCCAGTCCGAAAATCGCTCATAAAGTATCAAAACTTTAAATTCAAACAATAAATATGCGAAACAAAATATTTGTTGAAAATACCTGCTTCAAAGTATCTTACCCGTACACAAATAAAATATATTTATGTATGTACTTATCTATTTGAATTGTTTCTTGTCAACGCAAAAAGTTTCTTCCAGGCAACGCCAAAGAAAGCTTTGAAGAAGTTCTGGCACATATTTTAGATTGGTACAAAAAAAAATTCTGGTTCAGAATTCAACAAACCTCTTCTACTACTACTATTCTTTACAACATATTAGAGACAGACAGACAGACAGTAGTATTACTTGTAATGACATAAAATACAACATGTCACAAAAATAATAGTAGGTTCTATCCTTGGTTGTAATTTTGGATAACGTCCGAGACAAGAAGGCTTCGATTACTTAAGTTGGTGTAGGTTGGGTAGGCACCTTAAGGTATTAGCACAGATAAAATAGTTAGATACATATTTATTTTTGTGTTTGTTTCTGTTCATTATGGTTTATTACAGGCCATCAAAAGAAATTAAATACCTACCTACCAATTTAATGGCCTGTCTCAATGAATCCGAAAATGTCACGTGAACAATACAATTGTAGTGTCAAAATAATGAGATATTAAACAGAGTTCATGTGTCTCACAATTGTGCACTATAACGGCACGAACATAAAGCTCAGTGATCATCATTACGATGCTTTACGTCAGCATGAGATTGTCGTCACAGTATTCCCTATGGATTTGTCGATGTTGGTTTTGGAATTTAGACAGTATGTTGTCAGCAATAAGTGCTTTTTGCGTGGGCATGTGTGCCGGAGGGTAGATCGATGGATGCGGGAGGGTGGTGGCAGGGCGGGGACGCCCTCTGGCGGCGAGACCGGCGTCAGTGTGCGAGCCCGGCGGCCGGCGCCGGCTGTGTCGCGGACAGATTCGCGTCAAACACAAACCCCGAGGTAAGTGGATCCACTCGACGCCAATCTGATATGCATCTGACACCCAATTAATTACGAGCACTTCAACGAGACGTTATAGGCACCATTATTTGCCGTACATTAATAACACCCTGCATGTATTTATATTGTTTCAGTTACAGTTTATTACGAAATGTTTAAACAGATTTTTAGTCCTATTTTTTGTTTTATCTATTTTAGTGCGGTTACTTAACTTTGTTGATATTCTTATTTTTGGGCATGAGCTTAAATAATTAGAATTAAATATAAACACTTCAGAATGTACGTAGGTACTTAAATATTATTGATTTACCAATGTATAGGTAACATTGCAATAAAAAATTCCACTTGAAATAGTAGATATAGAGATATACTTAGGTAGTAGGACCATGTAATCAAAATCTTAAACAAAATCTTCGAATCTACCGAGGGGTGCCGTACCTACTACTACTAACAACACAAACATGATTCAATATTGATATTTATAGAGGTATCTTATGTTTGTTTTGATAACGACCGCTCGTAATAGGCTTTATTGCCCACGGACGGCACATCCTAATATGTGCTAATATTAACTATTTTTATCCTAAAGTAGTAGATACTAAAGATACTGTCATCAAAATTTAAAAAAACTTGAATTCGCTGACTATTATGATCCTTTTTAGTGATGTTAAATAAAGCAACTGATACGATATGGGCTATCGCTTGCCATCTCAAAGCTGTCTTGGTAATTATTTGACAAGACCAGCCTATGCTTACTTAAACCATTAAATCCACTGCTGGACCAGACCTTTTGACTTTAACGTCACCATAATTACAGCTTTCAGAATCTGTAAAATGGCCTCTTTCAATTTCAAACTTAAACTAATTAAAGGAATTTTAACCGGCTTTCATTTGACTTGTTCAATTTAAAGTTACTTTTTTTATGAATAAATTTCGTTATGGCACTCCTTCCGTACCACTTGCCGTTATGATAACAAAGTATTTAAATAATTATTTGAAGGTTTTTCTGATGTGTATAAATAGTTAATGAACGTAGGTAGCTACTCAAACAGCGCCATTTAGCCCAAATTAGCTTCGCAGAGCTTGTATTATAGGTACCAAACAATGGATAAGCATGCATCCTAAAAACATTCCTTACTTTTTGTCTATACATGCATAATAAAAACACGCAGCCAGACCAATACAAAACAGACATTACACCACGTGGGTCGTTCAATGGTAAATCATCCTTTATTAAATAGCTAAAGGTACTTTTATAATTTACTACTCCTTATCCGATTGATTCACAACATGACATAGCATGTAAGTAAATATACCTTCTATGCATTACAGTTCTGGATAAGACCTCGAGTCTCTTTGGCTTGAGCCAAGTGTGCTTGGCAAGTCGTGGTTTGTGGATCACAGGATGCACATTTTTAGGTATCTCACGGGGAACACAGTTAAAGTCACTGTGTTATTTTCATATATTTGCAGGGAATTTTGGAATGGATCAACTATTTTTCTAAACAAAACATTAATTCTCATTCCGTATAGCCATATATATTAGTGCAGACTGGCATTTTGCGGTCCATAGCCATGTCAGCGTCCATGGGATGTTTAGATAAACATACACCAGTGTTGGTCAAATAGACCTTGATAGATACACACATTCACATAGGGAGAAGACCGCTTTAAGTAGATAGGTACTTACTTTATTTAGTGTTTCACTACACTATTTTGTAGCAGTAGATCATAGATTTAAATAAATGCAGTAGATTAAAATAACCATTTACAAATTTCGAATAATAGTAAACATGCTGGGGACAGAGCAGGAAGCGTTTCAAAACGGCGCAAGCGCATATTTTTTGAGTTGTCTTAGTACCTTTATTGAAAAGAAGGCCGACAACTCTTGTTCACGTTACATAATAATGTAGAACAGATATTATTATGTGTACATTTATTTTGTTGTTAAGGTATGCATGTATAATTCATGACTACTTAATTATTTACAAATCAAAATATCTCTATTTTTAGCTTCGCCAGTGTTTCGAGAAGTTCATTTTATGTTCCGAAATATAGTCAGTTTCAAAATTGATTTTAGTAATTCCGATATAAATCAATCATATAAAATAGAAAAATAAAACTGGTATGGTTTTTTATTCCGACCAATAATTACAAGTCAATTTTGTATATACATTTGCCATTATTTACTTAGTTTCAGAAGATCTAGTAGGCTCATTCTTCAAAGACTTGGAGTATGGACTCTACTTAAAGCGGTCTGCATTGCAGTATTCGTAAAACACAGTTACTGTTTGTACAGTGAGCGGTAGACAACGAACTAAAACCCCGTTGTTCATTAGAATCTTTATAAACATGATGTGGAAAACCTAGGTACCTAGACCTACCTACTACTATTAATTACCAAACCGCTAGCCATTCTAGCCAAGAGTAATGTTTATGGCAACGTAACTACCGTAGAAATAGGATCTCAACTCTCAAATTAATTTCTACTCTTCCCTATTTCATTATGAACATAAGTGAGTGTCTAATAATTATTTAGAAATCGACATACAGCATCGTAAATTGTTTGTTTTATCTTTATATTACATGAATAAGTGCGGAAGTAACTGCACTATCAGTGTACAAAGTTGCTAATGACGTGAACTCGCTGTAATAATAAGAAAGATTAGATTCCATATGAAACGTGGTAACTTACTATCTTAACAAAGTCTTTAATGTATTTATTTAATTAATCATTTATATACACTTCGATAAAGCACTAAGAATGCACTAGTGAGTTTAGTTCAAATAACAGTCGCTTAAAATTTTATTATTTGTCTATAAGGCTAGTTTTAAATTTAATTACTAAGCAATTCGGGACATTGTTATGTATACCTAGTAAAGACGTAGAAGACACGTATTATGTCGATCAAAATTCGATCAATTTTATAATTTGTAGGATTTTCTTTTCATTCTTACACCTTGTTAGGATTCCGTAGCCAAATGCCAAAAAACGGACCCACATCGTCATGTCTGTCTGTTTGTCTCACCCTCTTTTCTATGAATCTTTAAGAACTATCATACTGTTGATATTTTGAAAGCTTAAGTATTCTGTGAAACGCATTTAGATTTTCACGAGAACTTTTAATATTAGGGTTTCCTATTCTTTGAACTGAAAATATTTTTTATAATCAAATTACACGTGTGGATCATTAATGTATCTATAGGTCTTTAAAAAGGTATAGGTTTCTAATTTTTTTTTTACATAATTGGGTAGCCTGCGTGAAAAGCTTTAAAATTTGTTAAAGCGGTAAAATGTGAGTGTACCTTCTAGAATATGGGATTGAAAAAATTAAATTATGATGTTCATTACCATAAAACTATCAACGAAATTTGATTTCAACGACATCTAGTCAGTAGTTTTTTTTATATGTCATAAACGGTGAATCACAATTGTTTAATAATAAATCTGTAGTACGTAGGTGCCACAGTAAATTATTATTATTTTATTGTTGCTGCTGGTATAATATATATTTAATTATCTATGCTGGTACGGGACCTTTGATATGCAAGCCCGACTCACACTTGGCCAAAAGTGAATTTGCAATATAAATTTATCCAGCTTATTTTAAAATTAAGTATTGAATACAAAACAACAAAGTACACTAATAATATAATTAGACCTAAATAAGACGTTCTTGATAATAACAGATAAAGGGTGCTAATTTGAGTGTCCTCAATAAATATCATCAAGTAAAATGGGGCGCTAGGTTATGTTTGAAATTCTCATTTCCCGGAGCAACTGAGAATGAAATAAAGTCGACTCAAAGGCGTTGTCTTGCCTTTGAAAGCTGTTCCACATCCTTCCCCTAAAATAGGTTATCAAGTGGCAATAAAGAGTAATAAGAGCACGATTGTAATGCGAGTTCTGAACCTAACGCTGTGTTTTTATGAAATGTGCACTTACTTTATGTATTGTTTAAGAGTTGATAACATTTCGAGTTTATATAAGTACATTAAGTGGTGTACGAGTAGATTTTAATTCTTTACTTACTCAAAAAGCATCTAATGGACGTAGTTCCCACTTCACTGCAGTAAAGGTTGTTGACAATTTCCCACGCTTGGCAGCCAGGATGAAAAACTGTAGCTTCAAGAGGTGTTGGTGCATATTGCCGAATAGCAACGCCCTAAGCCGAGGTTCGAGTCCCACGCTGGGACGCCCTGAGAGCCACCTGCGCTCGCCAATTTCCGGCGAAGTTAAAGGCCATCTGCGACAACAGAAGTCAGTTCGAAAAAACAGATGTAGGTGCTTTGGGGAATGAGGCGGCCAAAACAAACTAAACCAGCGCGTTCATGGCCCCAATTATAATGCGCTAATAGAATCGTTATTGTGCCTCAATAATTAATTTTTCACTCATTGGCTATGTTTTATAGTGGATTTTAATTGGTAACCATTAGGCAACTCATTTCACTATACAATAAGGTACCATTATAAACCATCACCAATTTTGTACCGGAATACCAAAACAGTTGGATTATAAAGTGTCGTGATGTTACTTAGTAAAATTTAGACCCAGGTTTCGGTCTAAAACCCCCGATTTGAAAATGCAGGAGGAGGAGGTCATACATTGGACTTTGATATAGTATTTGAATGGTAAGGTTTAACCCTTTGAACGCCAGGAATCCAGACACAATAGAAAATCTATTGCTTCTGATGTCATTTGCGTTCAAACGGTTAAAGAGAGCGAGTGCTGCTACCCGTTATCGGCTGAAAGTTTTGTCTCTACGCGGGCTCTTACGGCACCTGCAAAAAGTAGTTTTCATAAAAATTTTAGAATTATAATGCTCTATTTGTAAATGAGTGTTTCCCGCGCAATCCTAATGTCAAGAGCAAGATATTATGTAGGATTGCGTGCGGGAAACAGTCTTAAATCATAGATTAAATCTTATTGTTACATTAAGATTTAATTTATGAATAAATGTTATTTAAGTTGAATAATCTTTAAATAGAATTCAGAAGTGGGATGGGTAGCGTTTGTCGTTGTATTTCCGTCCAACAGAACCTAACAGTACATATAAACAAACATCCAGACCGTACAAATAAACGTTCAATCAAATTGCATTATTTTTCTCAATTCCTGTACGATTTTCATGTTTTATGTGTGTAAAATTTATCTATCCAACTCTTGACTCCGATTTTTATTTTTGTATTTGAACCATGCAAAGCTGACTTCCAAGCCCCGCCGAATTGTGCCGACAACAATCTTATATTGTTAGTTTAGGTATGACTTGGAAAGATACTTAGAAAACAAAAGAAAAGTGAGAAACGATGTTCTTACTTTATATTGTTATGGCGAGTGCGGACGAGCGTCAGTCCGTCGCGCAACTCGAACCGTGATAACGAGACCATTTCACTCGGGTAACAAGCCGTGAATTACAGTCTGCGTTCCCGCCCGCCATACCATAGTCTATTATTTACGCTAAATATCATGACCTGCGTATCATCAAGGCAGGATACGACGATACAACATTCTGTAAGCAACAACCCAAACAATGTCTAGCAAAGATCGAGTTTTTTGAAATGAATGAGAATAGTTGAAATTAAATTTGAGACCCTTACCTATGATTAATGGGTTCGTGTATGTTTTTTATTATACGTTCTAAAGATATTCGTATAGTCGTCCAATCCGCACTGGGGCCGCGTGGACGACTAAGGTATAATCATCCTATACGGGTAAGCTCGTGCCCCTCGGTGGGGACGTATAATGAGCTGATGATGATGAAAGAAAACAATTTCATTAATCTTACAAACGTCAATTTTGACTGGTCGACTTTGCCCGGTCGCTGGTTTCAACCTATCGCAGTCCACTACTGTACATAGGTGTACCCCACTTTGCGCCACATATGATGTTTTCCTCATCTAACCTTCAACAACAAAATTTAACCGGACGTCATTACATTTAACATTTAGTGACTGCTATTGGACGGCCGATGGCCGTTGGAGCAGACGAGTTCTCGAGTGGAGATCGCGTCTTGGCAAGCGTAGCGTAGGACGCCCTCCGGCCCGATGGACTGACGACTTGCGAAAGGTCGCTGGTAGAGGCTTGGTGAGGAAAGCGGAGGACCGGGATATCTGGCGCATAATGGGGGAGACCTATGTCTAGCAGTGGAGCTACATAGGTTGAAGAGAGACTGTTATTGGAACTTTAGACTGTTCTGTTGAACACTGTTTGAACTAACTTTGCTGTCGGGTAGGTTTAATGAGATTTTACATCGTTTGATAAATATTTTGGAACACTGTTTATATGCCTATTAAATAAGTGACATGTAAATTTCCGGTGCAAAGCCTAAGTTATGCTTGATTTGTTAATTGATTATCTTAATTTCTATTATATATTAGTAGACCGCCACTCTAGATAATACACCTGACCTGCCTCGGCACCTCTGTTCAAGATTTTATTGCTTTTCCTACTTGAGAGCACAGCTGTGTTGCAAAATTTAGAACATGAGTCGGAATGGAAGCTGGGAATACAAAACGAATTTTATTCATAACAATAATTGTTTCCTTGAAAACGATATCACCATGCAAATTATTTGCTATCTTCGCAAATAATTGGGTATACAGACGATAATTTTGACTGAAACGTAGTTTTATAATGACAAACATGTTGTTTTCGCTCGAATAGGGTGCTCGGCGTCGCGATGTCCCCATATTGCCGTCGTCGTAAAATACAAGCATGACTTGTGCGGTGAACATAATTGCGTAACTCGCGTAACAATAATGCGTGCGGTTTTGCATATTCCATCGATCGATAGTTATACAATTTCAAATTAATTACATTGCTTTATACACGAACCTTCGACAAACATACTAGGTTAACAAAACCTTAGTGCACCGCCCTAAGCCGAGATTAAAATCCCACTCTGGGCGCCTTTAGGCTAAATCTAAAAGCATTGTAATTGCCGTTTATCCGATGAAACTGTGATATCTGTAAGCCAACAGCGACGACTTTATCGAGTCCAAAATGTAGAGTTTCGTTATTATATTAACTAAAGCCACCAACGTTGTTACGTACCTACCATTGTACTAAGCAAGTTGCGATATCTGAATGTGCATAAAACATAGTTTCCTCACGATGTTTTCCATCACCGTAAGAGCGTAGGATAAACGTACATATAATTTCGAAAATTCGAAGACATTGGAACGTGGCGGAATTTTGTTCCTGTACCCTCCAGATCGGAAGGCAACAGCACCATTGAGCCACCGACGTTCTAAAAAGCTTACAGCTTCCGCTTGAATCTAAATCTGAAGCTTTAGCTTTTATTAATGTAATTCGAAAACTAACATTACTTAATGCGTTGCGGTGTTAGATATAGAGCATACGAGTATATACACAACAGCCGGTGGAACTCAAGCCGCTCTAGCGACCCCCGACGCTCGCATCAGCAATGACCCGTCCCTTCGCACCATTTGTTTCAGTCCACGTTTCGACTCCATTACCCGTCCATCTCTTTTTATTTCCACAATTTACCATTTGTGCCCTGGGATATGCAGAGATAACATTTTCCCTAATTCAATATGAGATTTACACATGGCTTGTGTTAGAATAAATGAATACAAATCGTGTGTGACGCGTTGACTGTTATTAGACGTTTACTATCTAGCACGAGCCGTGATAGAATTCGATTAACTTATTAGGTTAGTGATAAACTCATCACTCTAATTGCTTATATGTGATCGTTTAACATAAAGCTTGGAATCGTCGAGCGCTTGTAAAAACACTGGTTCACCAAAAGCTTTGTATTTATATATTTTGTTATTATTATTCATGCCTTAGTAGGTAATTGCGAAAGGTCGCTTGTGGAGACTGGCATCGGAAAGCATAAAAGTAAAAATGGAATGTATTGCAGTTCTGTGTTTCGGCTTGAGGGCATTGTAGCTTGTAAAATTACTGTGTGAGAGAGGTCTATCTGTCGTCTCGGGTGACGGGCACAGGGCAGTGTTGACGGAAAATAATGGCTAATTACTGCTATTTTCTTCAACACTGCATTTACTATGGTCAAGTATCACTTACCACGTTGGCGTGCTGACCGTGCCGTTTAGTTATGCCATGAAAAAGCCCATTAAGGCCTTTTTTAAAACATTTTATAACATATCTTTTTAGTACACACTTGCCTACTTTTCTTACTCTCTTTCTTTTTTCTCTGTTGGCCTCTTGAAAGAAATTTCATTTTGAATCTGTGCATTTGTACCTACTTTTCAATGTATATTGTATTTTTATCCTTTGCGTGTATGTGTGTGTGTGTGTTTGTGCATAAATAGTTAAAATATAAACAGTAACTCCAGCGGTGCATTTCGCTTGAGGTGCGGACCGTGCGGATCCATCAAACTCGAGTAATCCCAAAGGCGCGAACGTAAATAATGTTCCTCCAACTCCTCCAAGTCGTGCACGTGACTCACGTTCGCCCTATGCTTTTAGTCCTCGCCATTACTTGCGCCCCATTGCGTGGTGAGAAATAAATAAATAAGTGTAAGTGCGGTCATACTGTGACGTTACCTACTACGTTGAAGCTACGTTAATATACTTATCATCTAGGAAACAAAATAATACAATGCAGATACAAACAATAATGATACAATTTGTAAACACCAATATGGTAAATAACTTAGACACTTACAGTTTCTTTCTTAAGTTAATTGATGCCAATATGAAGTCATACATTATAAATTTATTCTATAATATTTTGTCAGTAGGTACAGAAAACACAATCTTTTTCTATAAACTTTCCTTTTTCACGTGTTTATTACTTTGGTTTCTTTTCGCATAATTGTATTGTTTTGTATTTGTGGTCAAATAAATGTTTTTTCTTTCTTTACCTTCCGTTCTAGTACAAAACTGTGTACCGGCATAATGACCGAGGGAAACCATGAAAGAAGTCGACTGCGTACCTTAATCTTACTGATTTATCTCGCCAAGTCGTTAAGTACTAAAAATAGCTTTTATCATCATCATAAGCCTTTAATGTCCCAAATTCCCAATGCAGGGCACATGCCTTTCAGCATGGCTAAGGAAGAAATAACGTGTTATATACAAAATCCATAATAACATAATATGTACTTTATTATAGATTAAATATTAATATATTTAATTTTCACATCGCAGTGTCTATGCCACCTTAAGCAGAACATATTTTCCACGTCGGCGTCGTTTGCCCTTCGTCCTATTCTCGTCTCATTCTGTTTACCCTTCAAACATGCGTGGAAAGATTGATTGGGTACATTAGAAATCAATTTATTTTAATACAAAAATGTACATCTAAAGCTCACTTATTTGGCTAACGTTGTATAAAATCCTCATTACGTCATAGATTGTTGATTTCATTGGAGAAAACATTTGTTTCACCATTTATTAAATAGGCTATATGTGACAATACCTAAGTGTTTACTGCACATAAAAAATTAAAAGCTAGGGTATGCTCCTATGGAATGGTGTGACACAGTGTAGCTGTTCTATAGACAAAAGGTTCAACGTCACAAAGTTACTACGCTGTATTACTTATGTTTCATAAGCGACAGCAGCCGCATACCACTACATAAGGTATTTTGTTTGTTGTAATCGACTTCTTCCTATTATGGAGTCCTGATGGTAGCTGTTAGCACGTTCGGTTGACTAACGCTCAAGTTAGGCAACTACATAGTATGTGACTAAACGGATCTTGAGTCCCAGTGCTTCGTAAAGCATTGAGCCGGTCTTTGTCCCTATCTCATAATAATTTGGGGTCTGTGTATGCCTACGGAGGACTTGGTGATAGTTAATAGAACTCATCCTGGCATCAGAGTTGGTAACATTACTCCTTGTGGTTAATAAATGAAATAAATATCCACTGACAGTCACACAGCGTCATCTAGCCCCAAACTAAGCATTAGCCTGTAGTATGGAAACCAAAAAACGCATAAACATGCTTTCATACTTTTTTGTGAATACATACATATACATAAAAACACCCAGATCAGAATACAAACAGACATATTCATGCACAATAGTGTTTTTACTGCCCGGGTTCGAACCCGGAACCCTTGGTGTAATAGCCGAATAATAATGTTACAACCTCCTATGTAGGTTTCACATGCAGACTAACAATGCCCGTTAAGATCTTTACAGGTGGTTGGGACCTCTAACATCTGCGTGATAGTTAAATTTTGCTTTATCTGAAGTTATAAATATATATAAATAGAAACAGATTATGATTAATTTACGATTTGTCAGTGTCAAAGATTTGCCAAGTGATGTCAATGTCATAATTGTTATTGATTATAATATAATATGTACTTAATATCGTAATGTGTAGGTACTAAATGAATACTGTAACAAAAGACATTCAAATGTCGCGTGCAATCTCGACATGTGAATCATTCGTACATCAGATTGCAGGTATGTATAATACAAGACTTCCGCATGATTTACCAAGGCTGATAAATATGAAACCGTATAAAATGACATCCAGTTGACATCCGTGATGCGAAAGAAAGAAAAAGGAACATTCTCTTAACAATTAACTTGTCAGCTGAACTCAGCAAATGGTTTAAATAAAATTATTATAGAGTTTATTTCCAGACGTGAAATGGTGTTTTCAATATAATCGGCGATATTGCTTCCGATATGTAATTATAATATTGTATGTAACACAAAAATCATAAACAAGCTTTAAAGTATTTGGGCTTGGGCATTAGTCAGGTACTTTTAATAAAAAACACTTGGTTTATCTTGGTACAAATATACATATACACTTATATGAAGATGACTTGGTACGGGTTGATTGTCAAATAAAAGCCAAACAAATTATAAGGCAGTGACATGTCGATACTAGTCAAATTATTAATTTAATCAGACTAGCCAATAACAGAAGAATCACCTTAAATTTTCGTCCAGTTTGCTCGTTGTTAAATTATATATAACCTAGAGCTAAATACTTCAAATTAATTGTAAGTACCCAGCTCTCAGTTTAAGTCAAAATTTCGTAGGATTCTTACCGACAATCCCTAAGTTTATACTGCGAAAGCAGTTGAGTTAATTTCAAGTCTTATCCTTGTCCAAAATCTATAAGTACAAGACTTAATGCCTTCTCTCTATTATCTAATTAATTAAAGGTAATTTTGGAATTCGGATGAATGTAAACTTAATTTTATTTCATTAACAGTAGTGAAACCTACAAAAAAATATTTTATTGAAAGTACCTACGAGTATACAGCTGTTGAGTTCGGGTTTGTCCATTCAGTCAAGTGATAAAAGTAATCACCTGTAAGCTTTACCAATACCACAAAACAACTTGCTAAATAATATAATTTATCAGATTCCAAAAAATTAAAGAGAAATCCAGAAAGGTGCGTACGGACCGAACCTCTAATTGTAAGCTCTAGCTAATGCCGCCGAGGCAGTTGAATTTGATCCCGTTACTGGAATCAATCGTGATTACCACTGGACCGCAGCGAGTGAATCGTTTCCTTCCGAATGGCTCTCTAATTTGCTTTCACTGTTCAGCAAAACTGTAATTTGGGCGCAACTCATGCCCGAGCGACCAGTTCCATTGTTTCTGCTACGTTGCTGAAGCGTAGAACCGATTAATATGGAACAAAGAGAGATCGCTAATGTGATAAGAGTAAATACATTACCTACGCATATTATCACTGTAGGTATACAATGTAAGGAAAATATATATTTAATTATTATCCAAATAAGGGCACGATAGCTGTTCCGGTTAATAACAATTTGCGTGAGTTAAGCGGCGGCGCGAACGGTAAGACATAGGGAGTGGTGACCGAAAAATAATTATATCTAGCCCATCTAGGTCCCTACTACTGTCTCAGCTTGGTTTGTCGTTGAGATTCACATTGGGTCCACGTGGGTTTCGTTACACAGAGCTACAATAGAGGCTCCGTGATTGATTGAATTAATAATCTATTTACGCTTTTTTCAATAAGAAATATGTACCTATTAAAAAAAATCATGTTTTCAATAAATATCTTTAAAGCTTTTAAGTAATTTTAGTTGCACCAATAACCACTACGATTAAATGTTAAAAAAATAAGAGTAAGTAGCATTCCACATGGCGATATTCATAAGAATGCATTAACTTTGTTACACATTAATGGGTGTTATTATGCATATTGCTCAGTTATGAGTACTTATGAGCAAGCCCATTAATAGTTTACGTGAACGTCCCCGTTTTATCAAAGCCATAACAAAGAGTATCCCTAGTTATTCCTTCGGGACGTAAAATAGCCACCGGGGCGAAGTGCCAGCTGTGCGTAGGTTTTGCCCGTGTCCTTGTGCCCAGTCAAGGGCACGGTAAGGACGATAGCTGGCCATTCATATTGCTCGTAGCATAGCATTGTATCTTATACTAACATTAGTAATAAATGTGAAATTGGTATTTCAAATTACTGAACTCAGTCCCGGCCAACGTTTTGAACTCGGCGACGTCTACGCAAATAAAGAAGAATTGTATGCATAGGATGATATGATACTCGTATGTGGTTGATCTGAAAATGTATCCTTCAAAAGGATATTTGCTTTCTGTGAGTTTTATTACACTTGAATCATTTATGATTATTTACAGCTAAATATGAAACTTCTGAAAAAAATATATTTTATATTATGATTAGAAAAGAAAAGACTAAGCAACCTTATAATATGATAAAGACGACTTAACGACATTAACAAATGTATCCAAGGTGACCAAATAAACTAGGGATTGATATAGGAATAGATAGCATAACCAATAGTAACTATGTAATTGATTTTGATTAGTAAATTTTATACTATTTGTTGCAGGATGGGTGAAGAGTTTCTTCGTTGCTCGGAGAGGACCTACATTTAAACGAGTGCATTTAGTCAGCTGAGATTTCGGTCACACTAAGTGGTCTTGGGCCGTTTGTGTGCTATGCGCGGGCGCATTGTGACACATGCGGGCCCGCATCGTTTCTGAGGAGCGATAACCGACCTCCTCCACTGTGCCAAGTTTCCATTTCAACAGCGCTCTCACTACGTAGTCGCACGGCTGCCCAGGCAGACGCACTCCGTGCGAGACGCCTCTACACATCCGCGATTGAACTGGCAGTTTACTCGCTCGAATTTCAAATTTGAAGTTTGTCTGACATGACGTATAGCTGCAGATTCGCGGACGTAAACATAGCAAATACATGAACACTGTGTGAACTGTGAAAGTTACTGAATTAAGTGTAAGGATAGAAAGTGCATGTAAATTAGTGCAACATGACGTCACGCTCAAAGGAAAAGGTGGCTGCCGCCTTCAGGAAGCTTTTCCGGTCCCCGGAGAAAATAGAGAACGACGGCGCCGGTCCGAGCGGGTCTCCGGCTAGACGGGGCCTTTTACGACGGCACAGGTATATCGCCATTTATAACTACTATTAGAAATTGGAACATAAAACTCTTATTGATAATGTAGTTATATCTATCTTTACTGCTTTGAGATAGTTTTCTAAGAAAAATCTAGACGAAATCTTTTAAACACATTGGAATTATACCTATTCGAATTAATAGACAATACTTTAATTATAATAAAATTTTGGTCTAAACATAATGCAGAACGTGAAGAATATTGTAGAGCATCGTGCATCAACTTGGGCAATGGTGTTGAGTAGGTTAGTTAGGCATACAAGGTTTTGTAACAGCCTGTCGATGTTTGGATAACACAGCTGATGACGCCAGTCACGTAGTCAGTCATTCACATACGTTTAACAATTTTCTCGTTTATTCATGAAATATATGGACCCATCGCTTTCTGTAATATTATCATGGCAAATGTATTCTGTCTGCTATTTATTCAATAGGATACGCAACATGGCAAGCAATTTGTCATCCGTCATTCCCACGCTTGAAGGTAAGTACTAATCCATCCGACAAAAATGTTTGCCATACGTATGAATATTTCATGTGAAAGACAATTGTTTCTCAGGAAGTAAATGGCTAATAAAGCCGTGAGAGCTTAAGTAGCGACCAATTAAAGGCATATTAATTATAATTTTACATTAAGATCTATTTTGGAAAGGTATCATTTCATTCAAATTTTTTTTTACGTGCGTCTTATGATTGGAATATAATAAAATTATTTATTTATTTGTTCATATTATGTCTGATCGGGTTTGATAGGGATATCATTGCTATTTCATATTGCAATTATATTCTTATTTTAAGTTTTGACAGACAAAAGTTCTTATCAATTTACAATTTTATGATTATTTAATATAATACCTACTTTAACATATGTAAAGGTAGGTACTAAAACGGCAGAAAATGAAAAACATTTATTCGTGTATGTAGTAGTATTGAAAGAATGTCCGGTGTCGATTCCGAACAAAATATACAAACAAAAAACTGCTTTACTCATAAATGCAATTATGTTCTTCACAACATTGAGAACAGTAACCATGTTTTCAATGCAAAAAGAAAAAAAAATCTGGTTGTAGGTACAAGGAAAATTTGTGTCTAAGTTATTTCGAAGGTTTATTCTTGCGATACGCTAGATACCTACACGAGCTTACGCAAGCTTTTCTTGCGTAGACGATTGATGGATTCATTTTAGAAACAAATATTGCAACTATCATAAATTATATGTCCTTTTCATTTTCTTGCTGTTCTTTAAGTTACAATTTAAATATAAATATATTTGCTGAATGCTACTTAAAAGCCTAGAAAGCCCCGAAAAATAATATTACCGTTTCTTTACTTATGAATTATAAAGATACAAGAACCTGCTTATTTGTAAATACTTACCTAATTCACCTAACATATTTTTATCTTCGATACGCTTCTAGCTCCGAGAACGTTCAGAAACCTTTTCAGGTTAACATTAAGAATTATTGATATCAAGGTAATGTACTGAAGCGTGCGTTCGTAATTTTTATAGCTACTCGCGATTTGAGGTCAAACGCTTTACAACAACTGAGTAGACGCCTGTGTATTCAAATAAAACGTAATTGGGACTTACTCGTACATCAACATCTGTTACATATTTTTTATAAGACTCTTATCATGTCTGATAAGAGATTCTTTATTTACTTATTTATTTTTATTTGCAATAAAATAAAAGCGCCTTATCGGTATAGCCAGTCTGTGTGTAAGGGCTTGAACTGTCTAGTGGGATGTTACAGGCAACCAGCCTTATAGTTCACATTTAGGTAATCTTCCTTAAATTATTATATGATATGTGCCTAAAAAACATAATCAAGTAGGTAAATAACAAAATACCTACGCTAATGTACTTACAAGAAAACGTTTATAGGATAGCATAATTAACAATAATGAAACAAGCTATTAGTTTATTTAAATCCATGTTTAGAGTATTGCTATTACTTAATTAGGTGCCGATTATGTAAGTACATACTCAATATACAAATTATGCTCAATAATCGTAAATACTATGCAATAAATAAGTGTACCTATGCACGTTTATTTTGTTTTTTTTAAGTTTTGACTATTCAGGTAGATTAAACAGTTTTTAAATGTAAGGCATAGAGCCCATTGATATTTATTTACTTAAAAGTTAAGTAACTATATAAATCGAATAAAGTTAAATAATTTTATTAATAATCGCATCTACGTACTTACAAAGAATATTTTTTGGTTACTATTTCTTATGAATTAGGTGGCCAATCAGGCCTACCCTAATGTCAGAGTTTCTTAGCCTTTTTACGGTTTACGATAGGTTCTATTAGTCCAAGAGCTGCAACTTTTGCAAATTTTGGACTATTTCATGACTATTTTTTGGAATAGAACCAATTCGATAGGCTCACCCTAATGTTAACCGTACTGTTTGCGGTACGGTCAACATTAGGGTGCACCACAGGTGAAGATTACAGCTGCTTGACGTTCAAGCCATAATCAACTCAGAAACTAAAGTGGTACTATTTTTTTCTTACTTATGGCGACTATTTCAGGGCTATTTTGGCGTTGCCTCAATTCGTTTTCATTGAGGTTTAAAATATGAGATTAAAGCTAGAACCATACCGTGCCCCTCGGTGGGGTTGTATAATGAGCTGATGATAATGATTCATTTGACTTTTTAAATTACTTGATGGGAACGCCCAACATTGTAGTGCTCTATTAAATGTCTAGACCTTATTCAAATGTCGTTAATATCTTCAATCATATCGGGCTCCCGTTCGGGAATCATAAACATTCCAATGAAAGTGGACAATAGACTATATCGCATCTGATTCAAGGAAGAGCAAACCCGACGCTGCGTCATTATTCAAGCTGTAGATCGAGACAAAGACATTGTTTACAACGATAAATGCACCGGCGCTTTATGCAGTGCGCGGCTAATTTATTATTTATTTATTTCATCCCGGAAGTCCAACAGCTTTCTTACACTGGATCAATGTACAAATAAAGCTAATTTACTAGTTTTCAAAATAGTATTTAAAAATAGCACTAAACAATTACTGCAATTTATTAAAACAAAAGGATTAATACAACATAAATTAAACTTATCCCGTTTTCTTAAAAAAACACTCTTGCGTTCTAAATCAACTGATGTAAAAACTAAGTAATTACTTCATTGATTTTATCTTTAACTTTAGAAGGGACAACCTCAACGACCATCATTAGTACAGAAAATCTGAGGAACCTGTGTAAGTTACAGTATAATTCATTGTAACTATAAAAAATTTTGGCAAAAATGCAAACTGTCTTCGCTATGTAATGTTAACTCGTTCATACATTTAAATATATTTATTTTATATTTATTCAAAATCCACAGCTCTTGTAAGTGTTATTAACAAGAACATATTTATAAGCTTACAGCTAAAAACGGATTTTACATATGTAATCCAAAATAGATATTTGTCATTCAGAGGAGTATCAAAAGTAATGCACATAAAATATATACTTAACATGAATCGTATGAAGGCCAAAACAATACATTATTCATAATTTAGGAATTTAATAGGTATACATATTGGTATAAGATTTGCAATATTAAATACATTAAAAGGTGAAACCACAAATGCCATTTTATGCGAATTTAATTAACGATGTTTTAACACACTTAATGGATATAAATCTCGGAGTAGTCGCTTTTTGATTTGTTTTGGAATATTCTTAGTCGTTATATATCATCGGCCTCAAATTATTGGATGCCTTTCAGTATCTTTATGTTTTCTGTGTGTATTTACTAATATTACTCATACCTTCCTACGTTTTTCTCTTACCTATACTGGCACTATACACAGTAGAAATTGGCAGCAAATGCCTTATGGTTTCACCGGCCAGTAGTCGATGGCAGAGGTCTCTCAGACTTAATGTTTAATGTGTGTTAGCAGGTCACCATAGCCTCGTTCGCTATTTGAGGAGTTGGAGGTTGCCTTAAGTACCTTAAGCTTAAGTTGTATGTACTCCTTACCTATAGGTACACACCACAAACAACCTAAAAAGTACTTGGTCTTATTCGGGTGTAACTTAGAACACACTATTCATAAATATAAACGATAAGCCTTGTTTTTCCTTTTGTTTCTAACAGTTTAACCATGCTTTTAAAGTGATATGTTCAGTTATTTGGAAAAGAAACTGGCTTTATGATAACACAGCGCCGATTCAGAACCTTGATGATTGTGCCTCGCGGATTTTATACTTAACGTTCTCTAAGCAGTGAAAAGAGCATGCTTATTCAATATTACTCTTGGTTTATTTTAGCCTTTTTGTTAAACATTTTTTAGGTTAAATCACTTAAAGCCTCAACGCAAATATTATTTACCTTGACCCTCTTAAATAACAAGGTACTTACACAAAATAGGTGCAGAATGTATGTTCTTCTTTTATTAGGAGCGTTTCCGATTAAAACACGTAATAATTTTGCTAGCTAATCCATACATAGCTAATCTAGGTAGACACTGGTAATTAAGAAATATGCGGATGCGGAAAAAATATTTTGTATGGCCACCTATTTAACGCTTCAGCGGTTAATCATGTCATAATACCTTAATTAAGGCCTCAATTATGAATCATAAACTAAATTTATATAGCTACCGATTCTTTTTTAAATTCCTTAAGGATATTGTTCAGGTAAAATACCGTCTGTGTATGGTGCCCTTTTCAATTAATTGAAACCTTATGCACCAAAAAAAACAATACAAATATATATGGCTCGTTACTAATATATTTTACTATTATTAGTATGTATTTTGCAGGCTTTAGTAGACAAGTAGTCATTGTGACCTTAATTATCATCTCCATACCACAACTTAGTACCTAACTAGACACCTAGTGACACTGATGTGCTGTTTATTACGAGGACATCGTAGCTACTTCGCACGAGGTGGACTGTACATTTAATTTGTAACCTTTTTCATAATAAATCTACAAATAGGTAATAATTATATTTAAGTACGTATTTGTACTTTCTCGTTGCATAATATCCGGTTGTTGATAGCTGTGCGGCCAAAGTATGCGCCTGCTAAAAGTCTAAATGCACCGGCTATTCTTGGCCAACCGGTTCCCAGCGCGTTATTACTGGATCGGTGGCTTTTTACGTAATGCACTTTGCATAAATCTCCTGGAAGTCAATGAACCGACCGCAGACACCGTTGGACACAATCCAAGCCCAAGGTTGTGATAAGACAATTGTTTACGACAGGTTTACTCGACGCGTATTAATCACACGAGATAGCCCGCAAGATTCTATATACTCGAAGCCTAGCGCCTTTGTTTCAAAGAGACAGTATGTTCACACGTAAGCTGCTTCAAAAGATACATGTATCATGCATGTATCTAAACGTGTATGATATGATTAAATAGTGATTAAATCATACGTTTACATACCCACAATCTACATACTTGTATGACTAACATGTATTCTATAATAATATTAAATATAAATAAATAAATATCCACGTCATTCACAAAGCATTATCTAGCCCTAATTTAAACAAGGCTTCTAACTAAGCAAAGCCTGAGGAAAAATTAACTAGAACGGAAGCTCCTCGAGGACTCTGACAACTACTGGCTAGAGTCACCAGAGGCAGCTCACTCAAGAGCGCTAATCAAATCCTATTCGAAGAAGAGAACCTCTGAACTGCTACAGCTCAGTAAACCCAAGGTCAGGGTCCTTGTAAGGGCACTGACTGGACACTGCAAGCTGAAAAGTCACCTTCACAAAATGAAGCTAAGTGACTCGGAAACTTGCAGATTCTGCGCGAAAGAGAGAGAGACACCAATGCACCTACTCTGCAATTGTGGTCCTCTACAATGGAAGCGAAACATCCACTTGGGTAATTATTATCTATGCCCAAGTGACATTAAATCTATAAAGTCGGGCAGGGTCCTAAACTTCCTAAAAAGTGCCCAACTTTTAGATGAACTCTAAGAGAGGAGCGAGTCACAAAAGATCTTCTAGGTCGAAGTGACTACAGGTCTGTATAAGCCGAATAGTCTTCAAAACCCAAATAATAATAATAATAACTAAGCAACGGATAAACTTATTTATATACTTTTTGTAAATACGCAGGTACTTATAATATCTACATGATACACCCAGACCAATACAAACAGACATGTTCATGCACACAAATGTTAGTACTGCCCGGTGTTCGAACCCGGAATCCTTGGTGTAATAGTTGACTTCTCAACCAAAACACCCTCAAAACACCACATCGATTCATATTAAATTTGTATTAATTACATATTTAAGGATAACCTCTGATATTAACATTGCGCATTTTTCCCCAAACATTGCGATCAACTTAAATTTTGGAATCTAAACTTATTTACCCTACATACAACTTATTGTATAACATATTCGCCCCGAAATAATACAATTTTATGTCATAACTTTTGTCATATACGTAAATGCATCGTATTTATTACAAAATTTATTCATTTATTTATATAAAATATTCGATTATTCGGTCGTTATAAATAAATAAAATTAGTAACCGTAGTAATCTTTTTTGTGTTTAAGGAACCCAAACTCTCAACCGAATAAAGGATCCCATTAAAGATTACTGTATCTGTCCGTTTGGTTGTCTGTAAAATCCCACTGCATAGGAAAGGATTATGCTTTAAACTTAAAAAAAAAACAGTAGAAAAGCCTTGTATTACTGTTAAATTGTATGTTTTTTTTATATAGTCCTTTTCGTAATTTTCGTAAATGTACGTGTCATTATTATATTTCTAATAAGGATTAGAAATATAATAATGACGTCACCTGGGCCTTGTCAGCGCTCCCGTGATAAGACTCACTTTATCACGGCAGCTTATGCTGAGACCGGGCCTATTGACCACATCTGTGTTAATATTTTTCTTTGTTTTTTGTTTTTCATTATTGTTTTCACCATGTTTAACACCTTTTTTTCCTCTTTTCCTATCTGTTTTATACGTTATTGTCTTAAAGATGTAAACCTGTAACTGTGTGGTCAAATAAATGTATTTCTTTCTTTCCTTCTTTCTTAAACATATCAAGTTGTTTATAGGCAGGTAGGTACTGTAGTGGCTTGATGTTTTAAAAATAACTTTTATAGAAAACATTTATTTATATAATACTTATGTAAATCATCATCATCAGCTCATTAAACGTCCCCACCGAGGGGCACGAGCCTACCCGTATAGGGTGATTAGGCCTTAGTCGTCCACGCGGGCCCAGTGCGGATTGGACGACTTCACACACAACCTTCGAATCTCTTCGCAGGCGTGCATGAAGGTTACTTATGTAAATACTTACTCTTATTTAAAATAAATTGACCACACGAATAAAAATCGATCTAACAAATAAGTACTTAGTCCGCAATAAAGTTGACTCGGTACTCGCATAAAATGTGCGAGTTATCATGAGAATATACCATAAGTGAATCGATAGATAGGCAGATATCGGTGTGCCTAGTACGAACCATCAGAAACGCAATAAGACAAAACATGGGACGAATGAATTTATATTGATCCAGTATGATCAAGGTCCTGCGACAGGCGGTACGGTGTTGCGGACAAAATCAACTTTATTTAGACTGCAGTACGATGCACCGAGCGCTGTGAAAATTGTCACTTGGTCGGACTGCATTCCACGCTGGAGCGCTTTCGGCACTACAAAAGTCTACTGCAGAAAATTGCAGAATACCAAATACACACTAAAATTTTACTCTGTTGACAATTTATCTGTCCAATAAAAATCCATGGTCTCAAACATTAGTATTTATTGAGACTTATTCGTATAGTTTATGTGCTTATTTTTGTTTTAAAAAGCTTTGGTTGAAACAGCACAAAGTAATTGAAGCGCATTATGATTTTTTTCAATTATTTACACATAAACCTTTTAATGTTTTTTAATGACACTATTATATAATTTTAATAGTACCTACACTATTGTAGTTTTTTTATCACGATCGAAGTAGGTATTTATTTTATCTTATAAACCTTGAATATAGGAATTTGATGTTAAACGTGTATACTTTGTATGTACTATGAAAGGTTATTGCTTATTTATGAGAATCTTAGTTTTCATTATTTTATTTTGTATTAAATACCAGAATATACTTTTATAAGTAACGTCTGCTGTTGGGCAAGAACTTTTTTTTTTCGAACATACTACTGCTGTTGGCCGCAGATGGCCTTTACAGCTTCACCGGGCAATCTGGGCAAGAACCAGCTTCACTAACTCTTATATAGAAATTGCGCAAAACCCAATGCAGTGTGGCAGAGACACGCCGTTGCTTGCCCAGACTGATATCACAGCCATACAGAAAACCAGCGATAAACAAAAATCATTTTGCATTGGGGTATCGACGGCTAATAGACTTATTGCTTTCCCCATTTCACTTTTCAATGACTGAGCTAAAGTTTGTCTAAGCTATTGAATCATAGTTTTACAGTTTGGGTCATTTGGTTAATGTTAAACATAAGTTGAGTGTTTGTTTATAACATTGAGTCATATAGTAGTCTACTGTTTGTTTTAATACCGTACCTATTTGCGTAAATTACAAATATTACCAAAGTTACTGACCTAGTATTTAAGATAAAAATCAAGGTTTACCGCTTAAGATACACATCTCTTAGCAATACCGATGCAGGTACTTTAAACCACACAAAACGCGTAATAAGAAGGTATTTAAATATTCATACTGCGTAGGGACTACGTGATTAAGGTCTTTACACATTTGAATCATAAACGATGCATAATAGGTATAGCATATTATTCTTGAACATCGGCCAACAGATGTGATCATACTTAACAAGCTATTATTATCAGATTTTAATAGAGGTTACCCTATTTTGACGTAAATTGTACAAATTAATAAGTTATCCGAAAAATCTTGCGGTTCTGTAAACGTACTACGTAAAGGAAGTAAGATCCTTTACGTACGTAAACGTGTGTAAACTTTGTAGGAAAAAGCCCTTTGGTATCTGTCAGTGGTTTTCTTTTTGGGGCTTTCATAAAATGACTGCAATGTCGATTGAGACGAAAAGAAATTACTTAAATTATACTTGGTCTATGTAGTAGGTACTTTGGATTGTGATCATGAACTTACATGATCACAATCCAAAATTCAGTTGATTTAAAGATGGAATTAGTGATAACCTTGCATTGGTAGTTTTTGTATAGATATTGAGGTTAATATTTTTTTATAAATTGAAGAGTTTGCGCGAAAGACACTTCCAAAGTTGAAAAAGGTGTGCTACTTGTCATAAATTTACAAGACCCCCAACCCTCCAAAATACCAGTCGCTCTATGCGCCAAACAACCTGTATATCAAAAAAAGATGTGACTTAAAGTTAATAAAACTTTCAGTCAAGCAAGATATAAAAATACGTACCTACATTAATATTCGAAGCTTTCATTCTCTTGTTTATATTCCTAAATGGATCTTTTGTTTTAACTTCCCAATTCCTAAACAGTAAACTTCCGAATGTCAATAGATTATATTACAGCTAGTTAATGAAATTAAAGCAGCTCGTGGGCGGAAATGAATATTTTCTCATCGGCCAAAGTAATTTCGGTCTGTAGGTAATTGAACAAAAGTGCTATTTAAGTCAACACCGAGAAACGAGTAGGTAAGCCTTTGCGAAATTATTCCCTCTTTAAGGTATTGCATTAACAGGTGCTACCTTTACTGGTTACTACAATCACTTTTATGCTCGTACATGTACGAATATATCTGTTACGTAAGTTTGCAAATCCAAATGTAGGAAATAGTGTAATGGATGCCTTGTTAAACATACAACATTAACATAAATGCCACGATTTTATGATCATTAAAAAATATGTGAGTACACAATAAAATTGTACGGATAGTATATCGTTAGAAGAAAAGTATCATAGCGGTTGACATGACTAAATATTATTACGCTGCGGTAGATGATATTTTAGCTTCCTAGCTTGAAGACTGCGAAAAGTCGCATATAAGATTTCCCCACCTCCTCTTTAAAGGCTTTAGGGACCGATTACTGGAAAGAATGATGCAACATTTTTTGTTAGGATCATAAAATCCGTATACCAATAAAAATTAGCAGCATTGTACCTTAAAAATTGCGGACTGCTTCACACAATTTTCCACCCCCATTTAAGGGAAGTGGGGAGTTCAACTATCTTCACTTAGAAAAACACGTCTATTTATCTTTCCGTCATCTTGGGGATAACTAAGGCCTTGGTATACACCCTAAACGGGTGCCCCTCGGTGGGGACGTTTAATGAGCTGATGATGATGATGCACAAAAAGTTGTAGGTTCGATTCCTACACAGAGAGGAAATTGCTGTGCAAATATTTATGTTCATTCCTGTTTTTTTATTATCAACGGCTTTCTTTTTCGGAATGAGTTTTCGTTATTGACAGCGGATGGCGAGCGCAGAATGGCTCTTAGCCAACGGCTATGGTCCTTTGTGTTGATGAATAAATAATTTTATTGATCGGCAAGGTGTACATTGCAGAGACGGCGTCAGTCCGGCAGAGGCAGCAGCCAGTTTGCCAGCCAGCCCGGGCGCCACAGCGCTCAGCAAGAAAAAAGCCGCGGGCGCGAGCGAGGTCGCGAGCGGGCAGCCGCCGTGCGCACGCGCCGTCTCATGAAGGAACTCAAAGAGATACAGCGGCTACAGGACAGCAGACCCGATCCAATTTCACAGTAAGATTCGACTTTAGCGAAAAGATCACTTTTTTAGGATGCAAGCTAACGTCACCTGCTAAGATCCTTGTTATTTTTCATTTTTTTGTAATGCTCGTGATCCTGGTTTTATAGCACAAAAGATTCTGAAGACACGCTGACAGGCGTGAGATAGTTTTGGAATTTTTCCTTATTCAATTTAGGGTCATAACCTCAATTATAAAAGTCATAGGGGCTTGCAGAGCACTGAGTGCGCCACCCGCCAACACGAATAGATAGATGTATCTGACGCGGTATCCACTCCCCCATCACATACGTACTATGATGAATTTAATGTTTTGTTTAGGTGGAACTAGTAAACGACAATCTGTTCGAGTGGCACGTGCGACTTCACCAGATCGACCCCGAGAGCGAGCTGGCGGGCGACCTACGTGAGCTGCAAATCCAGAATATACTGCTGCACCTCATATTCCCTGAAAACTTTCCCTTTGCGCCGCCGTTCATGCGGGTCATTGAACCCAGGATAGAAAAGGGTTTCGTCATGGAAGGTGAGCCATAAAAAACTGTTACAAATGTCTTCTTGATGCACATTCTCACTAACCCTGCATACTTCATATAGTTTCTAAACCGCCAAAGGTACCTACCCGACCTGGTTTTACCTACTAGACATCCATCGGGTAGCGGGCGCCAGACTAGCTCAACATGGATGGGATTCAAACTCACGATCTCCGGATGGACCGTGATCTATTATAAACTCTTAAACCTCTGAATCACGGAAAAAGATAAATAATTATGAGCTAGCTAAGAAAGGGGTAGGTATATCTGTGTAGGTATAATGAAGCGCAATTCCATTATCAACGCTATAAAAAGAAGACCTGCCGGATTACGTAGAGTGCTTAAAAACAAAGGCTAAATGTTAAATGCTGCTACGGTTTACTGACTCACCACTGATATTGCTGTACACGGAAATGCACGCTCTAAACTGCATTTCCGTGTACTCGAATTAATGTTTTTTAGTAGATATCTACGTAAATACCTATAAAACTTTTAAGTGAGAATTTTAGAAGTTACGATCAAATATACTTTAAGCGTCGGTTCAATGGCGTGGACTGTTGCCTTCCTACCGGGAGGACGCAGGAACGAATCCTGCCACGTACCAATGTATTTTCGAATTTTCGAAATTATATGTACGTTATCCGACACTGCGAAACCTGCGCACGCCTGCCTCGCTACGCCGCAGATAATTATTAGTCTTCACCTTTTTTTATTTTATAGTATAAGAGCACAAGACGCTCACCTGATGGTAGTGATACGCCTGACCATGACAGCGGCATTGAAGGAAACCAACAACTAATGGACAGTTTTATTTTCCGTCAATGCAGCTCTACCCCCGACACCAGATGTGAGGTATTACTAGCTCCTCCCGTCCACATCCCGAAACACAAAAGTACATAACACTCCGTTTTCACAGGACGATATCTGGCGCTGCGGTGGTACAAGACGACTAAGTAACGAGTCTACCACCTGAATTGTCTAAAATCTTTTCAATGTGCTAATGGTGTCATCTACCAGGAGGTGCAATATGTATGGAGCTGCTGACACCGCGCGGCTGGGCGTCCGCGTACACAGTGGAGGCGGTGGTGATGCAGTTCGCCGCGTCCGTGGTAAAGGGGCAGGGTCGCGTGGCGCGGGCGCCGCCACGGCCCTCGCGGGAGTTCTCGCGGCGCCGCGCGGAGGAAGCGTTCCGGTCGCTGGTCAAGACACACGACAAGTATGGATGGGTCACGCCGGCTCTATCCGACGGTTGAACAGCAATGGTAAGTCATCATCAGTCGCGTGCCCTTATACTGGTGATCGACGAAGTTACTTATCTTCTTCTATCATACGTTTCTGTCGGTTGTAGGTATCTGTATCATCCACACAAACACCCTTTACACTGCCCTTCTTAACACAATTCATTCATCTTTTCTTTTGCCTTCTGTTTATCTATCTCACTGACTTCGTAATGTGCCATATGATATCAGGTCGATGCGATGCATACGTGATCTTGTTCACAACGCTATGCAAAATAGCTCGTGGCTAAATATGATGTCAATAACATTTGTTGCATTACGCAATAGTAAAGGGTTGAAAAGATGTCTATTCTGTATCAATATAAAAATATCTGTAGTCAACTCCTGTGTATGGAGACAATACTTTAAAATGTTAAAACTCAAAGAAGGGTAAACTCCACAGAATTAATAATATAATAATTTTCTGTATTTATTAGTTTTGTGGTAAACTTCAATCCAAGACTACCTATCATAGGATACTGGGCAAGTATGGTCTATCTATATCATGGCCTCAATACAACGAATTTAAAGAGTTCTTGCTAAATATAGATTACAATTAAGATAAGGCACCTACCGGCCCAACGTCCATTCATTGTGAACTCGTAGGTACCTACATTTGACATTGACCTAAATCAGAGCGAAATAACCGGGCACCCGCATCCGCATCGTTTCGTCCGTAATAGCTTAATTTATAGCAATTCACAATCCAATTTAAATGTTACCCACTAGTTAAGAATTGGTAAGCTTTTCAGGACCTTGATAATAATTAGAACCCTGTATGCTAAAATTAAAAAATATATATCACAAAAATGTAAATTGATGATTTGTTTTCTCTTATTTGTGAATTCTCCTTATAGTCCTCATACAGAAAACACCGGTTAACTTTTACAAAACGCTTGGTATCCTATCTTCGGTTTTCTAAATTGAAAGTTGAATCTAGACGTTAAGCATTTTTCTATTTTCTTACATAAAATTATTTTATCTTTCAGTTGGACGTGTTCAACAGAAATGCAGAATGGATCTCCTTTAGTTTTTATTTTAGATGTAATCTCTTAGTGCAAAATTGGAATAAATAATGCTCCGCTCTGTGTAATAGTTTATACCTATTATCCATGTGCATTAGTTGTGATTGTGATCAACGAATGTTCGTGTCTATGTTTGATATATTATTTACAATAAAAAAATTATATTTTCTATAAGTCCAGTAAAATGGGATGTTGCAATTTAGCTGGTAGGTGGGATGCTCAATCATTCCAGGCTTGCATGTAATTAAATTGTGTGTTACAATAATTGAGTATCCTACATGACACGCACAGGTACATGATGCAACTTAGTCAAGTTTTGTGAAAAGCTCAAACTATCATACCAAAAAATTCCCCGCAATCTTTTTTTGGTGGCTTTATCTTTATCATGGTAGGTGTATACTTGCATTAGACACTCAAGGAAAAGCGCAACGTTTGTGCCAAACTATGAAATAGTTTTAGTAATGCTCATTATTTTAGCCATATTTATAAAAGCTCAATTTTCCACGAGCTATTTTGCTTGGCTTGCAGACGACATAGGCATTTTAATGCCTTAATATTTTTGTTCTTGTACCCTCAGTAGGTTTTTTTTTTTATATTAGGAATTTGTATTCTTTCAATCTTATACAGACGAATTAACTGTTTTCAAATTCATTACGTAATTACCTAATCGTCTTTTGTTATTGAAAGTGCTTAGACACTCTTTAAGCAGTCCAACTTTACAGTAGGTAGGT